>RJWT010049318.1:0-11015 GCA_004365215.1 Cuniculus paca
TGAAAGGTAGCCTCTTGACAAAATGGTGATGGAAAAACTGGCTTTCCAAATGCCAAAGACTAAAACTACACCATGTTTCTCATCATGCAGTAAAGTAAAATCAAAATGGATAAAAGATCTAAATACAAAAACAGAAACACTAAATGTACTGGAAGACCAAATACTTATAAATCCTGAAGAAGTAGGGATACACAGAGATTTCATTAAAAAACCTGATTGCACAGGAAATACTACAAAGAAGCAACAGCTGGGATCTCATTCTATTAAAAACCTTTTGCACAGCAAAAGAAATTACCAATAGAGTGAAAAGACAATCTGTAGAGTGAGAAAAAATCTTAGCCAGTAGTCCTTGAGACAAAGGACTAACATCTAGAACATATAAAGAACTCCAAATAAATCAGACACCTCCCAATGTTAAATACTCAATCCAGAAATGGGAATCTGAGATAAATGCCCACTTCTCAGAGAAATAAATATAAATTGCAAATAAATATATTAAAAAATTCAACATCAATGGTCATTTGAGAGATGCAAAGTAAGAAAATGCTGAAATTTCATCTCACTCTAGAAAGAATGATTATTACCAGAAATCAACCAATAACAAATAATTAGAGGACCGGTGTGGAAAAAAGAATCCTTCTACATTGTTGGTGGGAGTGCATTGTGGAAATCAATGTGTACATGCCTCAAAAAACTATGATTAGAGATCCCCTTTGATGTAGTCACTCCCCTTCTGGATATTATCCCAGGAGAATTAAAAACATCATAACACAGTGATGTATGCACACCTATGTTTATAGCAGCACAGCTTCTAATAGCTAAGTCTTGGAAGCAATCAAAACATCCATTAACCAAGGAATTGATTTTTAAAAAGATGTTTTTATATAATGGAGTACTACATAGTCATAAACAAGGATAAACTGAAGACTTTTGTAGGTAAATGGATGCACCTTAAGAACATACTCTTAAGTGAAATAAATCAGACTCATATGTGTAAATATTGCATTGTTTCACTGGTATGAGATCCCAAATGTGTAAATAAGGAGAAAAGTGTATAAAAGGATACAGAAAGAAATTATTCCTGCATATGATATACGAAGAAATTATTCAAAACAAAGGTGAACTGAGGAGGAGGGAAAATGGACTTGGGGGAAGACTTCATACGCTTAAATGAAATGAATCAGATACACATGTGGAAATATCACATTATTTCTCTACTGGGAGAAACAGAAAGGGTAAATAAGCACCAACACATGTAACAGATACAGAGAAATAGAAACAAAATATTCAAATGGAAAGGGGAACAAGGGACAGGGGAGGAAATGAAGGAAGGAAAAAGAGAAAAGAATACAAGGTGAAAAGGAAAATGAAGCCTTTGTGAAAAAGGATGGGAAGAAGGATTGAAGGCAGGAGAGAGGGTTGGGGAAAAAAGAATCAAGAAATATCATGTACAAACTTCCTCTAATGAATGTGATCATTATGTATAATGATCAGAAACTTCCAGTAATGAATGTGGTCATTATGTATATTTAAAATGTACCAATAAAAAAATTTCTAAATAGCAAGGGACCAGGAAAAATCAATCCAACAAGTACTAGACAATGCAAAGGAGAATAACATAAGTAATAGGAATCAGTTAAAATTCTCTTCACAGTAGTAATAGCACAGAACCAGCAGGGCAGTCACAGTGGTGGGCCTGGAGCAAGCTGAACACACACACAGCAAACTTCACCTAGCTGTGCAGCTTGGAACCTTGTGCACAATCTGGGAGAGCCAAACCCAGTGTTCCCAAACAACCTGGAATGTTTGCAGCATCCATGGTGCCCTACCTGGGCCCCACCCAGCAAACTCAAGCAGGGGGTCAGATTCAGTGGTGTGCCTGGCACAAGCTGAAGGCACACACAATGAATTCCACCTAGCTGTGTAGCCTTGGAACCTCAAACTCAACCTTGTGGAGACACACCCAGCAAACTTAAGCAGCCAGGGAACCTTGGCATAAAAAGTGGGGCATAGTGAAAGTCCACTCAGCATATGGTCCCCTCTTAGGAGCCTTCAAGTGCCCCTAGGGATAGGTAAGGCCTGCCTAATGACCCTCTCAAATGGGGAAACTCCCTGCCATACACACAGCCATCCTCAACCCAGGACACAACTGAGACTTTGCATTCACCTGCCACAGGGGAATACAGGAAAATGACAAAATGCAAGAGCAAAATGCAATCTCAAACCTCCACTCCATCCCAAACAAACCTAAGAGACATGGACATAGAAGAAAGTATAAGCCATACACCTGAAACTCCTGAAATTATAGCAACTGAAGTAAAGAAACAACTCCATGAAGCTGTAAAGGAACACAGATCAGAAATAATCTCCCAGGTAAAACAAGAAATGACAAATGTAATGAAAGAAATGCTGAACACATCTAAAGAAGGCATAGTTAAAAAAAAACAAAGGAGCACTGCATAAGGGTGGAAACCTTGAATGAACAATATAAGAAAGAAATGGAATGCATGAAACAGATTCAAAGAGATATCCAGGAAACGAAAAATTCCATCAAAAACTGGCAAAGCTACATCAGTGAATGTGAAGATAGACTTTCAGACCCCGAAGACAAGATTGCAACTAGCAAACAAGAAAGCAAAGATGGTTTAAAATTAACAAGGAATCAGTAAATAACAATTCAACAGTTGCAAGATGATGTAAAGAAAAACAATATAAGATTGATAGGTGTAAATGAAAAAGGAGACAACACAAATGATATAAAAAGACTATTTGCAGAACTAATAGCTGAAAATGTTCCAAACATAGGAAAGGAAACTGACATACAGATAAGTGAAGCATATAGAGCTCCAATTAGCCATAAACAAAATAAATCTACACCCAGACATATAATAATCAACATCCCAGAAATTCAACAGAAGAACAGAATATTAAAAAGCTGTTAGAGAAAAGAAACAAATTGCCTATAAAGAAAATCCCATCAAAATCACAGTAGACTTCTCAACACAAACAATGAAGTCATAAAGAGCCTGGAGTAAAGTGTTTCAAGTCCTACAGGAAAGCGACTTCCAACCCAGATTGATGTACCCTGCAAAACTAACCTACAAAATCAATGGAGAAATAAGATACTTCCATGACAAACAACAGCTGAAGAACTTCATGACCACCAAACCAAAGCTGAAAATAATACTGAAAGATACTCTAGATAGACATGAAAATAGCTACAACTTCAAGAAGACCAACAGAAAAAAAACCACCAACCAGGGCAAACAAATAAAAAGAGGGAAAAGGTAAACAAACAACTGCAGAGAGATAACATGACAAAAATAAGCCAATATATATCAGTTACAACCATTAATATAAATGGCCTCAATTTTTCACCAATCAAAAGAAACAGACTGGCAGAATGGATCAAGAAACAGCATTCAACCATATGCTGTCTACAACAGACCCATCTAACACAAAAGGAAATTCATAGACTGAAAGTCAAAGGATGGAAAACAATACTTCAAGTAGCAGGAACCCAGAAAAAAACAGGGATAGCTATTCTGTTTGCAGACAATCTGAACTTCAAACCACGAGAGATCAAAAGAGATAAATAAGGTCACTACATACTAGTTAGGGGAAAATTTCGAGAGGAAGAGATAACAATCGCAAATATATATGTACCAAATATGGGAGTACCCAGCTATATAAAACAAATATTAATGGAAATTAAAAATCAAATAAGCAATAACACAATTATAATGGGAGAACTTAACACCCTACTGGCACAAAGAGACAGATCAACTAGAGAGAAAATCAGCAAAGAAATAACAGAACTGAAGCAAACTTGTGAACAAATGGACTTGATAGACATACGCAGAGTATTCCACTCCACAACATCAAAATATACACTCTTCTCAGCCTCACATGGGACATTCTCTAAAACAGACCATATACTAGCCAATAGAACATGCTTAAGTGAATGTAAAGGAATATCCCATGTGTATTATCTAATCACAGTACCATGAAACTGGAAATTAATGACAAAAGAAACTACAAAAACTCCATAAACTCATGGAAATTAAAAGATACACTCCTGAGCAATCAATTGGACACAGAGGAAATTAAAGAAGAAATTAAACAATACCTACAAGCAAATGAAAATACAAATACAACTTAACAGAACCTGTGGGATGCAATGAAAGCAATCCTCAGAGAGAAATATATTGCACTGAATTGCCACATCGGGAAAACAGAATGAACACAGAGAAACAACCTGATGTTGCACCTCAAATATCTAGAAAAAAAGAGCAAGTCAAGCCGACGTCAAAAGAATGGAGGAAATTATAAAAATCAAAGCAGAAGTTAATGCAATTGAGACCAAGAAAACAATACAAAGAATGAATCAAAGTGTTGGTTCTTTGAAAGAATAAATAAAATTGATAAGCCCCTAGCCAACCTTATCAAAAAAAGGAAAGAAAAAACTCAAATTTATGCAATAAGGAATGAAAAGGGTGAAATCACTTCAGACCCTGTGGAAATACAGAAAATCATCAATACCTACTTCAAAAATCTTTACTCTCATAGGTTGATAACACAGAAGAAATGGACAGATTTTAAAAAACATAAGAATTACCAAAGCTGGATCAAGAAGATGTAAAACTGCTGAATTATCCAATTTCAGTTAATTGAAAATGTAATTAGAACCTTACCAACAAATAAAAGCCCAGGTCCTAATGAATTCTATAAGAAATTCAAGGAATAATTAATGCCAGCACACCTCAAACTCTTCAGTGAAATTCAAAGGGAAGTAAGTCTCCCTAACTCATTCCTGGAAGCAAGTATTACCCTAATACCAAAACCAGAGAAATGCCCAACCAAAAAAGAGAACTACAGGCCAATACAGTCCTTCTTTCCAACAGAAATCTCCTGAACCTGGTCTTTACTATCAGGCTCTCTATCAGCCCTCTGGTCTCCTGAGCTCTGACCAGAATCTCCCCTACAGAACAGCCTAAGCTGGTCCAGGGCTTCTCTTTTAGGGGACATCTCTGAATCTTTCCAAACTCTTCCCACAAGCCAGTCCCAAAGGCTCTTGAACCACATGATCAGGTACAGTAACAGCAATGATCCCACTCCTCTTACCAAATTTTGTGGTTACTTTTTTCTCATTGTTGAGACAAAATACCTGATGCCCAAAGTGAAGGAAGGAGAGGTTTATCTCTCACAGTTTGGGGGCTTTCAGTCCATACTTAGCAGGTTCCAGGGCAGGGTGGTGTGGCTGAGGGGCAGCTGTTCATGGTGGCTGCAAGCAGCAAGAGTGAACCATGCAAAACAGGGGAAAACATGCCCCCTTTCAGACCTTACACTGTAGGTCAATTCCACTCCTGGGTGGGTGAAGAACTCACATCGCCAGTCCCAGCACTAGACAATGAGTCAATCACAAGTGCTAGATTCAGCTGCTTCTATCACTATATGAGGCTTGTTGGGGGGCCATCTATACACAAATCATAACAGATGCTCTTTACCTCATTCTGATAAAAGACATCTATAACAAACCAACAGCCAGCATCATACTAAATGGTCAAAAAATGAAAGGTTTAACTCTGAAAGCAGGAACAAGACAAGGATGTCCACTATTACCACTCCTATTCAATATAGTGCTAGAAACTTAGTCACAGCAACTAGACAAGAGAAAGAAATAAAAGGAATAACGATAGGAAAGGAAGAAGCTAAATTATGATTATTTGCAGATGACTTGATACTCTACAAGGAAGGCCCCCAAAACTCCATTGAAAGATTTCTAGATATAATAACCAAATTGAGTAATGAAGCTGGATACAGATTTCTAAATGTAATAACCAAATTGAGTAATGTAGCTGGATACAAAGTCACAAATCAATAGCATTCCTGTATACAAACAACAAACTCACTGAGAGAGAAATAAGAGAAACCACGCCCTTCACAATAGCATCCAAAACAATGAAACATTTAGGAATCAATCTAACAAAGGAAGTAAAAGATCTATAAAATGAAAACTACAGTACTCTAAAAAAACAAATCAAAGAGGATCTCAGAAAATGGAATGACATTCCTTGTTCATGGATAAGAACAAACATTGTGAAAATGGCTGTTCTCCCAAAATTGTTATACATGTTTAATGCAATTCCAATCAGAATACCATTTAAATACATCACAAATCTAGAGAAATCATTCCCAAACTTTGTCTGGAACCAGAAGAGACCTAGAATAGCAAATGCAATTCTGGGCAACAAAGGCAAGGCAGGAGGCATCACAATCCCTGACTTGAAGTTATACTACAAAGCTACTATGATAAAATCAACATGGTAATAGAATCAAAACAGACCTTAAAATCAGTGGAATAGATTACAAACACACTCAGCTACCTTATCTTTGACAAAGGGGTCAAACATGTTCACTGGAAGAAAGATAACCTCTTTAGTAAAATGACTTTCCATATGCCAAAACCTAAAAGTAGACCCAAGTCTATCACCATGCACTAAAGTCAAAATGGATCAAAGATCTAAATATTAAAACACAAACACTAAATCTGATGGAAGACAAAGTAGGTAGAAATCTTGAAGACATAGGGGTAGGCAGAGAATTCATGAACAAAAGTCAAACTGCACAGGAAATACTTCCAAGAATCAACAACTGGGATCCAGTTTTCGCATGTCAAAAGAAATCTCCAACAGAGTAGATAGAAAATCCATGAACTGGGAAAAAATCTTAGTCAACTATCCCTCAGACCAAGAACTTCTATCTACAATATTTAAAGAATTTTTAAAAATCAGACCCACAAAGGGTCAGGGATCTAGCTCAGTGGCCTAAGTGCCTGCCTGGCAAGTGCAAGGTCATCAGTTCAATCCGCGGTGCCACAAAAAAAAAAAAATTAGGCCCCCAAAATTCAAAGACCCAAACAAAAAATAAGCATCTGAGATGAAAATACACTTCTTAGCCAAAGAAATACAAATGGAAAATAAATACATAGAAAAAATGTTCAGCATCATTGACCATTAGAGAAATGCTAATTAAAACAACACTGAGCTTCCATCTAATTCAAGAAAGAACAGCCAAGGTCAATAAAACAGCCAATGACAAGTGCTGGGAAGGTTGTAGGGAAAATGGAACACTTCTCCACTGTTGGAGGGAGTGTAGACTGGTGCAACCACTGCGGAAATCAGTCTGGAGGTTCCTCAAAAAGCTAGGATTGGAAGTCCCATTTGACCCAGCTATTCCGCCTCTGGGCATATTCCCAGAAGAATTAAAAATATCATACCACAGTAATACATGTGCACCCATTTTTATAGCAGCACAATTTGTAATAGCCAAATCTTAGATACAACCCAAATCCCCAACAACTGAGGAATGGATAAAAAAAAGTGTAGTTATACAATGGAGTACTACTCACCTATAAAGAAGGATCACATTGAGGCTTTTATAGGTAAATGAATGCGACTTGAGACTATACTCTTAAGTGAAATAAATCAAACTTACATATGTAAACACCATATCATCTCCCTAGTGCAAGAAACTGAAAGAGTAAATAAGATACAAAATCTTCAATATATACTGTGAAAGGGTAAGAAACTGCTCAAAATAAAAAACTCAGGGAAAAGGAGAAAAGAAGGAAGGGAAAAAGAAAAATATATATATATATACACACTCTCTTTTAAGATAGCTAAAATGATTGTACTACTAATTTTATTAGTTCTTGGAACAAAACTGTTAACATCCATAGGATTAGACCAATTTTGTATGTCTGTATCTGGTAATCTGAGTAACTCTTTTGAAGATAACTATACAAAATAACAACCTTTGGTATGTTCCTACCACCTTGTTTTGAAAGCCTATATTATTATTGTTTGGGGCTCCCCGTTATTTTTTTTCTCTTTATTGTTTCTTGTTTTTCTTGTTTTTGTTGTTGTTGTTGTTGTTGTTATTCCCTGTAACACAGAAAGGATAGATGTACATGTATAGGCTTATACATGCCTAGAACTACTCTTAAAGAGTTTACAAAAACTGATTTTATTAAATGTGATGGCATGAACAACTGCTTTGAAGAAAATGAGACATCATGATAGCCATTGCTGATTTTTTAATCATCATGTTCTGAAATCCAATAATGTTTTATTCTTTGATTTGATTGGTTTAAGTCTGTTTTCTGTTATATGATTGCAATATGTGAGAAGGTATGAACAGCTATTTTGAAGAAAACAAGGGACATTATGGTAGCCACTGCTGATTTCTTATTGTCTGGTTAGAGGGCCTGTAATACTTTCATTCTTTTGCTTTGATTGGTTTTATATTATTTTGTTTTGTTTGAATTTATTGTGTGTTAAGATATAAAAAACTATTTCAAAGAAAACAAGAGACACTATGGTAGCCATTGTTGATTTCCTGTTGTCTTGTTTTGAAGTCCTGTATTGCTTCCATTGTTCTGTTCTGATCTGCTTTGTTTTGTTTTGTTTTGTTTTGTTTTGATTAGTTTTTATTTAGAAAAGACTACAACCAAACAAAATAAAACAGACTAAAGTCAATTAAAACAAACAATGAACATGGTACATGACTTTGAAACAGGGTAAAAAGCAATCGATAAGGCTACCATAATGCCTCTTGTTATCTGCAATATACCTGCCCATACCATCAGGGATAAGTAAAACCAAACAAAATACAACAAACAAAAACAGTAGAAACAAAACAAAACAAAGCAGAACAATGCAAGCAATAGAGAAGCTCAAGATACTAGCAAAACAGCATTGGCTACCATAATCTTCAGAATAGTTGCCTACACCTTCAGACATATTACAATCAAACAACACAGAATAGAGTAAAATCAATCAAAACAAACAATGAAAGCTATACAGGGTTTCTAAACAAGATAATTGGACATCTTTGATGGCTGCAATTATATGTGTTGTTATCTTTAAAATAGCTGTCCATGCCATCAAGTACAACAAAATTAAACAAATCAGAATAAAATGAAACTAATCACAACAATGAATACAATCTGAATTTCAAACCATGATAATAGATTAATAGTGGTCATTTCCTTCCCTCTTTAGATAATTCCTCCCTTTTGACTTTCCCAATATGTATTGTGCATTTTGGATCCCACAAACACCTTCAGTTTGTTATGCTATGGAGACAACACAAAATTCACCCTTGTGCCTCTGGCCCATTACACCCATGTGCACTATTACCAGTTGACTCTATCTACCTACAAGAGCCTTGAGGTTATCATCCTTTATAGCTGAGTAGGTTTCCACCACATAAAATATCATGTCTTTCTTATCCATTCTGCAATTAATGGGCAGGCTACCCCTATTTTTTTTTCTGGCTCCCTGTCACATAGGGCATTGTTCTCTCTCCTTTGACTTTCAGACTATTAATTTTCTTTCTAGCTAAATGCGTTTCTTGTGTAGAGCATATTGATGGATCCTGTCTCCTGATCTTTCTTTCTATTGGTGCCTTCAGGCCCTCTTGCACTGCATTGTTTCTGCCATGCTATTTTTCTGCCATTGGTTCCCGATATTTTCTCTCCATTTAATCAACTAGCCCCACTTGATGGTCCCCCTCCGACATTGTTCCTGAAACTGTGGTCCTTTATCTCTCTCTCAAATATATCCTTTAGTATTCTTTGTAGGGTTGGTTTGGGGGTCATGAATTCCTTGAGTTGTTCTTTGTCATGGAAGTATCTTGTTTCTCCATTAATTTTGCAAGGAAGTTTTGCAGGGTACATGAGTCTGGGTTGGAAGTTGTTTTCTTTCAGGACTTGCATTACTTCACTCCAGCCTCTTCTTGACTTGATGGTTTGTGTTGAGAAGTCTGCTGTGATTTTGATGTGTTTTCCTTTATAGGTGATGTGTTTCCTTTCTCTAACAGCTTTTAATATTCTGTTCTTGAGTTGAATTTCGGGGATCTTGATTATTATATGTCTGGGTGTAGATTTGTTTTGGTATGGCTAGCTGGAGTTCTGTATGCCTCACTTATTTGAATGTCATATTCTTTTTTCATGCTTGGGAAGTTTTCATAAATTATATCTGCAAATAAGATCCTGATGTCATTTATCTTAACACCTGCTTCTTCATTCACATTTTTATTTCTTAAATTATGCTTCTTTGAGTTGTCCACCAGCTGTTGAATTGTTACTTCCTGAGACCTTGTTATTTTTAAGAGATCTTTCCTTTCATGATCACAGGCTGCAAACCTGTCTTCAAGCTTTGAAAGTCTGTCTTCAGTCCCTTTCATGTGAATTTGCCAGCTTTCGAATGAGTTTTTAATTTTCTGGATATATCCTTGAATCTGTTTCATGCATTCTAAATCTCTCTTATCCTGTTCATTCATGGTTTTCCTATGCTCCTCTACTTTTTTATCTGTGTCTTCTTTAGAGATGCTTAGTATTTCTTTTATTATGGTTTTCATTTCTTCTTTTACCTAGGATAGAATTTCTGTTCTAATTTCTCTTATAGCTTCATGAAGTTGTTTCTTCACTTCAGTTGACATCACTTCAGTCATTTCAGGTGTGCAATTCTCAATCTTCATGTTTTCGTCTTGTGGAATTGCACTGCTTGGGTTGGACACCAGAGATTGCCCTCTCTCTCTTCATCTTGGCATATTCCTGATTTCTTCCACACACCTGAGTAGTGTGGTCCCAGACACCCCAGCACTGGCCACAACTTCTCTGAAGCTAGACTGTTTGTCTTTTATGGCCAGTGCTGGCTACATGCATCCAACATTGGGTGCCCGTGTCTCTGCACTGAGCTGGGTACCAAGCCACCTGGAGTTTGCCTGGGAGCAGACCTGGTCAGGCCCTGTGAATCTAAGCTGTTTAGGAACCTATGCAAGGTTGCCTGAAAAGCGCACGGGAGCGGATCTCAGTCCAATCAGCTTCTGCAGGTCCACCCACAACCTGGAGCTCCAGAATGACTGGTTTTTCTGGCCTCAGTCCAAGCAACTTCCATGGGTCCAGCCACAACCTGGCACTGCCAAAAGTGGTTAGCAGAGGCCGGGCA
>RJWT010049319.1:0-11019 GCA_004365215.1 Cuniculus paca
TGCTCTCTCATCTCTGCCCTTCCCTGGGGAAATTCCTGGGCTGCCTCCACCACCCACACCTGCTGTGGGCTGCAGAACCTGCTCTAGTCAGCAGCACGATGGTCGATGGTCGATAGGGCTCAGTCTCATACACAGCCCTTCCTACCAGCTCCCAGCACTCAGCCCCTCTCTCCTGAGGCCTCAGTGTGCTTCCACAGGAGCCCCAGGACCTGCTCACATCTCTCAGCTCTGAAGAGCCTCTTCTCCTGCTCTGGGGCTGATCCTGGTGGGTCAACTCTGGGAGAATGGGAGGGGTCCCCATATCTCTCATCCTTCCAATCCTTCCTGGAAATTCCAGCTCAGGGCCAAAGAATATCCAAACACTACAGTCCCCACAGTAGCCATGCTGAGTCCCCTATGCAGGAATCAAGAGACTAGGGCAGAATCTATAATAATGGAAGAACTCCAGGTCTCAACACAGAATGGGGAACAGAGGGTGAGGAGATGCCCCCCACAATGTAGGACCTAGGAGGAGACCCAGAAGGTGCAGTGCCAGACTTAAAGACGACAGGAGAGTTGGTTCTGGGATACCTTAAGGTGGCTGGAGTCCATTGTTGCCTCTCCTGGGATGCCTGCCAGAGTGCAGGAATGGATTCTGTAACAGGGACTAGAGCTGACTCTACAGCTTTCAGCTCAGTGCCACTGTGTGTCCCTCCCTCTCCACATCCCCTCTTGCCAGGACTGTGGGACCCTCTCAGCTCCATCCGGCTCTGGTTCAGGGTGAAAAGCTTTGGCATTTTAGCTCCAAAGTGGTCAGCCCACCATGTGAAATGTTGACACAGTCCCTGCCTGCAGAGGGCTCTGACCAGTCAGTAGGCAGCGGGAGACAGGTAAGGACAGGGGGACTCACCGTCTGTAATCTCCATCTCATAGGGAGAGGGTCTCCTCTTCACTCGGTTGTTGGCAGTGAACATTGGGAAGGCATCAGGCTCCCCAAAGAACCCGCTGTGGAGGGAGCAGGCAGATCACAAGATCATATGAGGGGCAAAGGGGAGAAAGGGACTCCTTAGGGATCTTGTGCATGTCTTGAGTCCCCCGCCCCTGAAAGGCAACCGTACTCCCTGCACACTTAAACTTCATACAAGGGGAATTCACACACACACACACACACACTCACATGCTGTCTCTGTGCAGTCATGAAACAAGCAAGGAAGGAGGGACTGTGTATCCATGCATTCCCTCCACACAAGCACACAGACCGAAGAGGTGAACACTCAGAGCAAGTACAAAAACGAACGCACACACACACGCACACACACCCACCAGGCAACCACATTCTTCTCCCCCACAGGCTAGCATGCAGTCTGCAGTGACCTCCACCCTCAAACAGGTGCCTTCTGTGCACAACTCTGGCACCAAGGGGCACTGGGGACACTGACTCCTCCCTATGCACCCCAGGACTTTCACAGACCCGCCCCAGTGTCTCCCCCACAGCTTTCTCACTGCCTGTCCCACACTCTCTGTGTGTCCGTCCCCATTCAGGGCCCCAGCCCCAGTCCCAGGACACCCTTAGCACCAGTGTCCCAGCAGGGAAGCCATGATGGACTGGCACAGCGGGGCGCTGAGGCCTCATCCCCACCCGCAGAGACTCAGGCGAGAGTGGTCTCTGCAGACCTCTCTCTCTTCCCTGTCCACCCCGGCTGCGCCTTCCAGGATAATTCCACAGCCCCTCAGCAAACACCCCTCTGCGGGCAGCTGAGCACGCGCAGACTCATTCTTGGCGCAGACCCACGCTCGGGGGACTCCCGCTCCAAGCTCCCACCACACCGCACACCGTGCAGCTACTCTTACCCAGGCACATACACCCCAAGTACAGTTCTTACACACACACACACCCGCGCGGCCCATCAGTCGCTGCAGTCTCTCTCCCTCCCTCGCGGCCCCTTCCTCACTTGCGAAGGAGGCTCTCCGCCCGCGGGCTCCGAGACCAGGGCTGCGGAGGGGAGCCGGGCCCCCACCCCCGCGGGGCGCTCACCTGCCGAGCGAGGCCAGCGGCTGGCCCAGGCTGTAGAGCAGCGCGCGGCCGGGGCCGGCGGGGGCCGCCAGCGCGGGTGGGCTTAGCTGCACCATGCGGCCGTCGCCGGGCAGTTCGGCCGGGGTCGAGGCCGGAGCGGGGACCGGGGCGGGCCCGGGAGGTCTGCACAGCTCGGTGGTGGGCACCCGAAGGCGCACTTCGGCCGCCGGCGCGTCGCGGCCCTTTAAGTCCCTGGCGGCGCCGCCCCCACCGGCGGCAGGGCCGCCCCCGGGTCCTGTGCGCGCGCCCAGCTCGAGGACCGGGGGCTCCGCCGGGGCCGCGCGGCTCGTCTCCTTGGCGACGCCGTTCAGAAGAACCAGATGCGGGGGGGCCATGCGGGCCTCGGCCGCGTCCCGGCCCTCGAGCGGGGGGTCACGGCGGGCCGCCTAGCGGGGCGGCGGCTCGGTCATCCTGCGGGCAGACGGACAGACAGGCGGACCCAGCTCCGACAGCTGCCCCCGGCCCGCGGCAGAGGGGACTGACGCACCGAGGCGCGAGAAGCGGCCGGGAGACTCAGCGCCACGTGGACAGCACCTCCGCCCTCCGGGCCTGAAGGTCGGCTGCCCCCGCGCCGGAGCCAGAGGGGGTCCCTCTGCACAGGGGGACAGGGTGTCTCGGGGACACAGGGACTGAGCGCCAAGAGGACAGAAATAGAGAAAGATGGCAGAAGCATCGGAAGAAAAGCAATAGGGCCAGCGAAAGAAAAACCGAAGAGAATAAAAGGAGGAAGGAAATGCAAAGAGGAGAGAAAGAAAGTTACCCCGACCCCCTCAGCCACAAGGGAAGAGGAGGGAACAACCCGGACCGTGCTCTTCCCGCCCCCGCCCTCCGCTTTGGCTTTTGGCGGGGAATCTGTCAGAAAGGGGTGGGGAGGTGTTGGACCCGCCTTTCACCGCGCAGCAACACCCCACACATATCCCCCAGAAACCTGGTGGAGGTGGAAGTCGGGAATGCAAGCTACAGGGACTTGGGTCCGCTCAGCCCGGGCTGGCAGAAAATAATCCAGAGGAACCAGCTCCACCCGCCCCGTACCCACAAAATTCACCAGCACTGAAGGATGTCCCACGCTGCTAAGTACATCCACCTTGTATTTATTCTGTGCACTCCTGGTGTACTTCCCAGACAGGAGAGGAAAGATTACCAAGGGAAGACCCTGATCCTGGCACTACCACCCTGACCCCACGGAATTCTCCCAGGAGGGACTCAGAAGTCAGGCCAGGTCTCTAAGGAACACCTGGTCGAGGCAGTATGGAGTTCACACTTCCCGAGTGCTTCTGAGGACATGGGGTCTGACCTCTGGTCCAAAATCAGAAGGAGGTGTGAGTAAGGCCCCTAAATTCTTCCAGCACCCCCCCACACACACACACAAACACCTTGGTTTATAGAACTCTGACTTCACTTTAACTGTGATAGCCTCATATCTACAGTGGAGCCCTCCTTCTTCCCCAACAATATTCCACGATAACCATTCTACCTCCCACAAGTATGCTAGGGCTCCCCCCCCCACCTGGTCTGATCCACATGGAGACCCTCAAAAAACACCCAAAAGAGAAAAACCATGAGACTTAGGATTCAGAGTTTGAGGAAGCTTGTGAGCTGTTTTAATAAAATAAAGACATGATGAATTCAACAGGCTTTATAAATTATTAATAAAGGTTCTACTCTCAGAATTATATAATTGGGGTATTTTAAAGTGAAAGAGATTCACAAAAGTGCAATTAAGCTTGAAGGTAAGTCTATCTGATCAGTTCATCTCAGCCCTCAGGTTCCCATTCTACCTCTGCAGTGCTCTGGACCAGAGTCCATCTTGGAACCATGCCTTTCACCCCATCAGGGAGACTGGGTTCCTCCACCTCCTGTGGAACTCAGCTCCACTGCCGCCACACACTGCAGTACGCAGGGAACAGAGATTGAGACCCTACTCTGTTCTGAGTCCTACAGCCCCCACAGCGCCTGGAAATGATGAAATTCTCTAAAACTGGGTGTACCCAAGCTGCAAAGACAGTGGATCCAGGATGCCTCACTGAAAGCAAGTTTACAAGTATAGCAGAGACAAAAGGTCTGAATTCACAGACTACCACAAGCAAGACACCCAGGCCACTGGAAATGAATGGGAAGTATACCAGCAGTCTTAGTTTCTCTTCAGCTGGTGAAATACACCCCACATGTACCAGGCCTTGATGAAACATACATGGAGGTGCTGGCTCCCCACTTCTCTGTTACCACCAGCCCCAGTGTGCAACCAAGCACAGGCACCTCAGCCTACAGTTCTGAGTGACAAGCAGTGTGCACTGCAATCCCAACCAGACTCAAGCTTCACTATGACACTTTTACCCCTTCTGATTAGTTCCACCCCAGTAGCAGAGGCAGATTCCCAAGGGGCAAAGGGAGTGCATATTCCAGATGAGCTGACCCTGGCCCAAAATGGCCTCTCCAGATGCCTGTAAATATCCTGATCCCAAGGTTTCCGGTAAGAAATATAGATTGGCCCTTTGGGGAACTATGGCAGACTTCTCCCTTCCCACCTCAGCAAAATCCAGCTCACTCTTTTGAGCCTAGGATGGACCTGGCGAGAGGTCCATGCCAGAAGGAAGCCACCAGAGTACTCAAAAGCACCTGTGATTGTCAAGAGACTAAACTCTTGACTTCAGTTAAGTTTCCTGAAAGGAAAGCCTGAGTAGTTTTTATCTGCTGTATTTGTTTTAATTGGAGGAGGATGGAGAAGGGGGCAGATTCAGGACCAAATGGCATGAGACTAGACTATTTAGACCATTGTAATTCCTCTCTTTGTGCAACAGAGACCTTGTTTGCTGCCCTCAACATTTCTGTTGCCAGTGAGCTGGACCGGTCCAGTGTGTGCTTAAGGAGATCCAGGAGTGCTTTCCTGGGGCCAGGTAATGTACCCAGCAGTTATCAATCCCCAGGCACCGAGGATTTCTTACTTGAAACAGTGTCTATCTAAGTCACTGTTTTAGACCTGGCCTTGAGTCCCTTTTACCCCCCTCCACCTACACACACACCGCAGGACACCCTAGGGGAGCCCCAAAATTGCACCAAAGCAACCCCCAGTGACCTGTGTACTATCCCTGCGCTCAGGGCGCGGAGGGGTGTTCTAGCACAGCTCACTCTAGGCCTCAGGCCTCAGGCCCACCCAAGCAAGAGCTTTGTGCTGGCCCGGATGACCTCAGCCTTCTTCCTGCTGAACTCCAAGCACAGCGTGCACTACCCGGATACAGCCACAACAAAGTTCCCGTCCTTGAGCAATGTCCACAGATCCTGACCGATGGGAGCGGCCAGGAGGACCTACCGTAGTCCAGCCATCTGGTTTCACCGGAGGCCGGAAAAAGGAAAGGGCCCTGTTGGAGGCCTTAGACAGCTAAGGGCAGTCTGAGGCCGGACTCACAACCCTCTGATCCTCTCCTCTATTCTCAGTCTGAGATTGGGCTTTCTCTTGTCCATGGCCCCACCCCCACCCTAGCCAGGAACCCCAAGGACTTCCTGGACACCCTTCCCACCACACCACCACCACCACCACCACCCTTCACATACTCACCTCGGGCATAGTTAGAGAGACCGGCCCCTTGGAACAGGACCTCCACTCTTCCGACCAGGAGAGGTGAAATTGAGCTGGGGTCTCTGCTTTCGGAGCTCCTCTCACTGCCGAGAGGCCAGCGGTTAGGCTGCGGTGTGGTCCTGGACGATCTGCCGCGCCCAAAGCGAGTTTCCAGGAAAGATGGGGGTGGAGAGAAAGAGGGAGGGCGAGAGGGACGGCAAGAGAGAAAAGAGGGTCAATGGCTGGGAATTACCTCCTGTCCCCCCCACCCCCGGCCGACCAGCCCAGGGAGTCGCTGACCACCTTCTGCCCCCACCCTGCAGGTGTTCAGAGACTCAAGCTCACCTCGTCCCCGTAAAAATGAACACTACACCTGACCAATCAGAAATAACTGTAGTCCAACAACAACCCCTCCCTGCAAGCTGCCCAGAACATTTCTGAACCCTGAAAGTGGGATCGGTGCGGTCCAACACGGCCGTTTGTTTTCCAAAAAACGGACGTGTGTCTACGGGGTATTCTCCACAACCTGAGCCAGGCCCCGGCAGCCGCCACAGCGCCAAAGGGTCGACCCCAGCCTGAAGCGGAGGGTGGGGGGTGAGTCAGGAAAGGCGGGTGCCGTCTCCAGGCCCTGGTCAGTGCGGCAGAACCTCGGGGGTCCCCCCACTCCCTCCTCGGCCTCTCTGGATCCTCATCTACCCACCTCCAACCCAAAGCGAAACCAGAACCCGATTCCAAAGATTGTACTTCCCTGTAGGAATGGAGTGGGGTGGGGGGAGGATAGAAAATCTATTCAGGTCCTTTCTTTTCTTCCTATTGACAGAAAGGAGGAAAGAAAGAAAATGCAGAAAATAGCGTGAGAGAAAGAAATAAAGAAGAAATCCCTTACCTTTACTACCCGTACAAAACGATTTTCGATTTTTCGGGTTTAAACAGGCGGAATAAAGAGGAATGCTAATAATTTGTTGCAGCAATAAACGAGGCAAATGGGAAAGAGGGTAAAAACTGCTTCCAAGGGTGTAGCTGGGTTTAGTTGCTCGCCCCCCTCCGGTGGGTTTTAATTTGTTTTTGCCTAAAACGTCCAGTTTATGATCGTACATCGAAGTCTTGGATTAATTGCGAAGGTTTCCTTCTTTTGGTCGCGGCTTTTGTGGAAATATAGGAATAATTTTCCCTGGGTTTCAATCCAATGCGGGAGGCTTTTCTTTCTCTTCTAATCCAAATGGAGGGAGGGGAGGATAGAAGGAGGAAAACCCACCCATACCCAGGGATAGCGTTTGCGTATGAAGGTATTTCAGTCTGACCCCCTCCATTTTCTCTCCTTACCCCAAACCCAGCAACTTAGAAAACAGGGTAGGGGCGGGAGGGGGCGAATCCCGTGCCGCTTTGTTCTCCCACCTAGCGAGCTAAAGTGACTCGCTGCTCCGTTTTTGGACGATTACTTCAATTAAAATAGGATGTTAATGATGATGGCCGTGATGACGATGACATGAACAACTGGCAAAACAAAATCCTTTCTTCTCGAGCCAGGGGAGCGTTGGCCCCTTCCCTCCAAGGAGCCCCGATTCGGCTGCGGTCACCCGCACGACCGGCGTCTGACCCACGCGGGATGCGGCTCCCGAGGAGGGGGTGGGATATGGTCCCTGGAGGTGATCTCGAGCCCTCCTCCCTTAGTGGCGCAAGGCCTGGAAAATGCGTCCATTGTCCTTACCCGCCTCTCCCACCGCCCCCCGCGGCCGCGCCGGCGAAACTGACCAGAAATGGGCGAAGCCGAAGCGCGGCGCGGACCGCAGACCCCGGCTCGCGGCTGGAAGGCGCGGGGCTGCGGGCGCTGCTCACCCGCGAGCTCTGCAGCGCCTCTGCTCTCCAGCGCTTCCCGCAAAGGCCGAGGCGCAGCCCGGCCCCGAACACAGCGACGGCCGGCGGGGCTCTGACCGCCCATCCAAGCCCACAGCGGCTCCCGAATACATCATAATTTGGAATAAAATGTGAAACCCCGCTCCCCGCCCCCGCGCCGACGCCCCCACTGGCGCCTCAATCTCTCGCTCGCCACCCCCACTCCCGCCCCCAGCGATTTGCAAATGCACCTCTAAAGGACACAAGCACACAGGCACACAACTCCGGGCCGATGGGACCACACAGGACCCAGCCCCACAGGAGGGACGCACACAAGCGCAACCCAGTCCTGCTCCCCGCGCCGACATGGTCAGCAGACCCTCGCTGGCCAACACGACACAGCGAAATCGGTCGGCACGGTCGCTCACGGACACAACCCGACACGGCCAGGACCCCACACGCCGACAGAACAACGGCACCAGCCACACAGTCGGAGCCCAGCACAGAACCCGACTACTGCGGAGAAAGACAGGAGCACGATGACACACATCGAATAAAACGCAGCGGGGCCTCAAAGGGTCCGAATCTACACACCCAAACAGTGCAGGCACCATCACACTCGGACACGCAACCAATCGCCAAAAATCATCACACTCGGGAGCAGTCGGCCTTGCCCACGGCTCGCACGCACGCACGCTCACAAGCCCACCGCATGCACACAACCACCAAGAAGAAATGAAAACCAACCACCGCCTCGCGCATTTCTGTATATTGCGTAAGGAAAAAGGGGAAGGAAGGAAGAGAGTCTCCGAGGCAGGAGGGGCCGCGGCGCCGAGGGCGGAGGTGTCTGTGGAAAATGCCCCCCATCGAACGAGCCCGGAGCCGAGCTAGGCGTCCCCTTCGGGTGCGGGGAGAAGCTAGAAATGGACGCGGGATTTGGCGGAGGCGGCAGGCCGCTTCTCCTCTAGAAAAAGGACGAATGCTCACGTTTTTCCGTAGGGGGGTGCGCTGTGGCCTTGTGGAGGCCGCTGCCGGGGTGCGGAGCCCAGATCCCCCCCGCGCGCGCCCCGCGCCCCGCGCCAGCCCCCTGCGCTCTCATCCAGCTCACGTCCTGGCCTCGTTAGCATGGGCCGAGGCGCACCGGGGCCGCGTGCGCCGCCGAGATAAGGCACTGCCGCGGGTCCGCCCGCCCCCGATAAGCGCCTCGGCCATTATGGGCCAAATGATTCATTTTAATTTGGCAATTTCACCGGAGGGAGTGGAGACTGGTCGTGCGGCACAGGGGCCGGCCCTGAAATGCGCCGCGGATGGAACCGTGTGCTGTCTAGGGCCAGGCGGGGCAACCCCAGGTCTGATCCCCAAGCCTCCCTAGAAACCCCGCACCCCACAACCTCCCTCACTCCTTCTGCCTTACAGTCACTGTTCTTCCAGGACTCTGACCCTGACACTCGTCTGATTCTCTGAAGACCACCCTGACATCCAAATCATCACCTACCAACATTTCATTCATTCTCTCTTCGGTGTCCCCAACACTCAGATTTCAAAGGGGCAGTTTAACTTATCTCAGAAACCGCTCTCCCCACTCCCGCCCCCAGTTCCTCGCTGAGTTTTCACTCTTCAACTCTGGGCCTTTGCTGCTCTAAAATAGGGCCCCTATCTCAACCTCAACGGGCTCTGTGGGGGCTAACCTGATTCCAATAGATGTAAACGTTCCTTTGCTTGGTTTCAGGCTGAGCCCAGAGCCCAAGAACACCACTCTACCTTCCTCCCCATAATACTTTAAATTTTGCTAATGAAACACTGTTAGGGGCACTCTACAAAAGCTATTTTATTTTAAAAACAATACTGAGAAGTTGGTGTCAGAAAAAAAAATTCAATTTACTGAGGCTCTGCTCTGGTTGTAAACACAACAGTTACATTTCTAGTGAGTGGTTGGAGCCTGAATGTGAAGGAAATAGAAGACAGCAGCCTTCATCCCAGCTCAGCAAACAGCAGTCACCAGAGCTAGGACTGGGAGGAGGGCACTGGGCTCAGCCATTCAGGGACCAGGATTTGTGTTGGGCAGAGAGTCCATGCTGGTCCCCATTCCTGTGACTGGGGCCCTGGAGAGTAGCTGAGTTTTTTTTCTTCAGCGGTAAAGTGGAAAGAATACAGGCTGTCATTGTCACTTACCTCTGAGCCTCAGTTTCCTTGTTTATAAAACAGGTAATTTCCACCTCATAAAGTTTCGAGGATAAATAAAACAACCTTTCAGAAAAGGTGTGTGGGGGAGTGATAATGTGTGGAACCTCCCCTAGTCCATGATGCAGAAGAACATCACGTACATCTACATGGAAGAGCTGGTTATCATTATAGAGAAGGAAATTAATTTAAGAACAGAGATGAGATGCTGCCAAACTCACAGTGACCCAGCAGAGAAGCCAGGACCCAAGATCCACCATCCAGAGCCCTTTCCACAATTCCACTCATGGTCCCAGGCTGCTTTGCCCCTTTAGTTTGGGCCCCTTTTAGAGTCTGAGAGTGGGGCTGAGGATCTAGCTCAGTGGCATAAGCGCCTGCCTGGCAAGTGCAAGGTCCTGAGTTCCATTCCTGATGCAAAACAAAACAAGACAAAACCAAACCAGAGTCTGAGCATGGAGGGACACCCCTAGTCTGATCAGCCTGAGATCCAGGTAAAGTCTGAGCCTGGAGGGTGGCCTCAGTGGGACTTCTGGCTCCTCCCAGGTGATCAGGATGAGCCGCTGGGAAGATACAGTAATTCAGGGCAGGCTGGCCCTCAGTTCCTCTTGTGTTCTCTGATGACAGTCAGCCTGTCATGTGGATGCAGGCAACTTGCACAGTCCCATGGTGCAAGAGCCACCTGTGTCCTGAGAAAGATGTCTAATTTCCCCACCCCTGCCCACAAAGCCCTGTCCTTTCACGGCTATGTCACTTAATAAAGAGTAAGAGGCTGCCACTTGCGGGCTATGGGACTCTTGGGCAAGTCACGTTCGTGCAAAAAGTAACTACCCTTCCCTAGGTAGACAATCCAAGGGCTGAGGGCTGCTTTCCTGAGAAAATGAGGCACGGGCTGAAGCAGAAGGGCTATACATGCATGAAAGAAACAGAAAAGGGACCGGTAGGGATGAATCAAGCTTGTGGGAAATTAAGGATTTTTTGGAACAATTTTGTTTATTTGCTTTTAAGGGCATAGTGTCCTGTACAGGATCAGATTTGTTCTTCTAGAACACTTTCGTAGCAGTGTGGAGTAGGGGTGTGTGGGGGTATAGGACCAGGTCTGGGTGGGGGATCAGAGTGAGGACAGGAGGATGGAATTGGCATGTATCTAGGATGCAAGGCTGGATGCAAGGCTGGATTTGTAGCCATGTCCGGTTACCTAGTGAGTTCAAGACCAGCCTAAACTGCATAACCAGACCCTATCTCAGGAAATCTAAACAAATGAATGGGTAGAGCTGTGTTTGTAAGAACTAGGTTTGTGGGTAGGGCCAAGGAGGAACCCAGAGAAACTGTTGGGTTTCTGGCTGTCATGGCTGGATCTGGAGGCTAAAGAGTTGGGATTATGGTTCATGCGTGTGTGTGT
>RJWT010049320.1:0-11015 GCA_004365215.1 Cuniculus paca
AAAATGATGTAAGACATTTTGGATTAGTGAAGCTGACGGCTGGACTGTTTTTGTTGTTGTTGTTTGTTTGTTTTGTTTTTTCAGCTTCCCAAGTTAACTTTGCAGTGTTAATTGAAACACAAAAGACAGAGCAGAAGACCATCCCAGTCAGATCTTTGATCTCAGAAGTGACCCTGGGGAAATAAGAGGACTGGAGATTTGGTTTTGTTTCAGTTTCCCCAGCTCTTTTTTGCATTCTGTTAGTACAAATTAACTCCTGACAGTTAAAAATGATATTGCTCTCTTCAACTAAATTATAGGCATTTCTTTCCAACTTGTCAAGTCTTCTTGGTGATATTGGTTCTTTTATATTAGGCCAATTGGGTTAAGTGGAGTTCATAAAATGGATTTATACAGCATGTGCTTTTAAAAGATGGCATCACAGAAGATCCTTATCTTTATGTATACTGTACCTTTAAGTACCCAAATCAATTTAATTAAATTTCATTAGACACAACAGAACTGAAAAAAACTAATGAAAGAACTGTTATGTCAGGTGGTATTTATTTCTGCATTAAACTGCAAATACTCCCTTTTGGCCCTTAAAATTTAGTTTAAATATTTATCTCTAATGGCTGTTGGAATTGTTGATGGAATTAGCTTAAATGAATCTTTAGCAAACAGTTTACCTTAAAAATAGATGGAAATTTCTTTTATTACACCAAAGAGGAACTGAACATTTCATGGATATGCAAACTGTGCCTTGGTCTTCAATCACCCAAACAGCACATGGGGATATTCTACTCCCATTTTTGTGTAAGTTTTATTGAATTAAGGAGGAGGTGTAGCTACCACTAATTTGTAATATTTTCTTTCTCTGCTTAATGTGATTACACTAATGCACTCACGACTGACACACTTTTGAGTAATCGAGTCTTTCATAGGTGAGCATAACATCAAACCTTCCCTTTTCCAGAAGGGAACAACAATTTGTGCTTTAACTTTGATTTGAAAACTAGGTCCCTGATGAAGAATGCAAGTGGGCGAGCTCTTAAGTGTCTGAGGTTGATGAGTAGATGAGCTTGGGTTGCTAAAAGCCCAAAGGATTTTCACCACACTTTTCTGAATATCTCAAGTCACTCAAAGAAAATTAGAATTGACAACCTTTATGGGCTGTGGAGCCCTCAAGGACAGCTAAGGCGAGGAAAAAAAAAAAAACTTGTATTCATTACTTCAGCACCAAATGGTGTCTGTATGTCCACGGAGGAATCCCTATTTTGCAACCAAGTAAATCCTCCTAGATTAAGAAATTTCCACAGCCGGAAAAACCAAAAAAAAAAAAAAAAAAACCAAGAAAAAAGCCAGTGACCACACTCCATCCATTAGCACCCTGTTATTTATGTTAGATTCCAAATAATACCCCCGTTAGAAATCAAAATTATTGTTCGTTCTCAAGATTAATTGCGTACTGAAGCCGGTGTCTAAGTAAGAGGTATCCTCACCATAAGAGAAGATTTGCTGAGTCTGCATTGTAATTAGAGAAGACAAACCCACTAAATCTTGCTCTGCAAGCAGAGTTGTAACTCAGGGCATCAGCGTTCGCTTTCGCCTGCTGTGACTGTTCGCTCTCTTACCCTCACACCACTGCCCTGGGCTCTCAGACGCAGAGGTCAGGGGCTTCGAAATACTAATTCCAAAGCCCATTCCCGTTAAGTCTCATCTCGTTAGTGAGGATTTGCTATGTAGTCTCTTTTCTCTCTCCCAAATCACTTTCATTTTAGCCAACCTTGAGATAGTTATCCTTTCTTCCCCTTTTTTTGGTCAACTCTTTACTCTGTGAATTGAGCTAATGTCGCTCCCTGACCCTTTTCTGTCTCCTCCATCTGTCAGTGTCCTCCTGCATCCTTTGTCTGAGCCAGCGGGTGCCCATCTGGCAGTGACAGGGCGCTCCCTGGGGACCGGGGACAGGCAGGAGACGATGCACCATCCCATACTCGCAGTTCTCTTTTCCACTTCTCTTGTCCACATGCCATGCACTTTCGGGAAGGTGATTCTGTTGTCCCTGTTCCCCACCTAATAATGTTCCCATGAGGCGAGCCATTGAGGAACCAGCCCTTCAGCCAAGTGGGCACATTCTGGCAACAGGTGTGGGCAGCTGCACCGACTCCAGAAGAGCTTGGAGCGTATCTGAGGAGAGACGCGATCCACTCTCCCTTCCAGTCCTTTCCTGCTGGCTTTCCTAAAGGGTGACATTCAGGGAGCACTGAGTGTCACTGTGATGTGAACTTGGATTTTCTGCACTGTAGGACACAAGGGGTCAATAGAGATGGGGGTCATTGCTGTGCGCTTGGAGAGATCTGCGTGGAATCAGCACCAACACAGGGTCAGGCATGCAGCTATAATGAGGCTTCAAAATGATTTTCAAGGTGTCATAAGGAGGAGGCCAGTTCATATGCTTTGCCCTGAAATATAGGCAGCTGAGAGAAACTGCAGCTTACACACAGCAGGCAAGCGGAAGGCCCCTGTTTCTGGTACTATTTAAACTAATTCTGTCTTCAACCCACCTGCATGTGTGTTGTAAAAGACAGACCAACAGCACAAGAGCATTCTGAGGAGGTTGCTCTAAGCTAAACTTTAAAATCGTAAGGCTGTGATCATCCTCACTTGCTCTAGAACAGGAGGGTGCGAGAACTGCAGAGGCTGCCTGCAAAGCCTGTGACAGGAGAGCACCTCATTTTACAATAATTAACGTCATCCTCTTAAATCATTAAATTCAGCTCACATATATTGGTCATCTCTGTCTTGAGCACAGCTGGAGCCCACGTAGATGGCAACCGTCTCAAGTACGACATGCACGCATTCTGTCAGTAGGACAGGAGGCTGCTGTTGCATTGGTAGAAGATACCCCAGTCTTGGAGGCATGGTGCATTTAGCAGCAGTGATTTGACGAACATGCAGGGCCTGCCTCCTGCATATCTGGTGCAAGACTGAGCAGGACAGGTAAGCTTCGATTGTAGGAAACAAGGAAGGTGCTGCGCGAAGTCTCCAGGCATGTGAGTGATGCTGGGTGAGCCAGTGTGAGGGGAAGGGTGTGTGACCCCTCTGTGCTGGGGTTGTGTCCTATTTTTGTCCCCATAGGAGTCAACCTGGAGAATGTCTTATCTGACATTCCCACAAGGAGCACAAACTGGGGGGGCTTCCTTGGATTTAGCACCTTAGGAACATTGTGCATTGGAAAACGCGTGCACACACACTCACACACACACACGCATACCTAGGCAAACCATTTCCAAGGCTCTGTGTGTAGTCCTGGCATTTCAGGAACATTAGCTGGGAGGCAGAAGGGAGCTTTGCAAAGAATGAGCCCAGACGCCACGCAGAATAACTGCAGAACAGTTTCAACAGCATTTCAAGGGAGGGAACCTCAGGCATCACTATTTTTAAAATTCCCTAAGCTCATGAATCCTGTTGTCCTTGATTTATGGGGAAAAAGGTGAAAAAAAAAAGTTACCTATCATTGTAATGCTAATATAATCCAGAAAAGCAGAGCTGACTCCTTGTAACTTTTTTAAACTTTTTTATTTTATGTATTTGTTTATTTGCGTTAGTCCATTCCTGCAGCATAAAACACTCACCGTCCTTGTGTGGAGTTGGTTCATTATGTAACACTTTTCGTTTTATTCTTTTTTTTTCTCCCCCTTTCCTTCTACTTCCTTTCTCTCCCTCCAAATCTTGGTCCCCTTCCCTTTTGCAGAAATTCTATCTCCCTACTTCCTATGATCTATCTTTTGTTTTGCTCTTTATTTATACTCTGGGCTTCTATAGAAGAGAAACCTTGTGATATTGAAGCTAGTGTGTCTGATTTATTTCACTTAACATTATGGGCCCAAGGTGCTTCCATTTCCCTACAAATGGCTCCAGTTTATCTTTTTTTACAATAGAGCAGCCCCCCTCTCTCTCTGCTGAGATCTCGGGTAATGCCTCCCATGGGAAGCACGGATTCCCGAGTGCAGGTTTGAGACTTGATAAACAGCTCTAGCTCATCCCTGGCACTAGTACCCAGCAACCCCAGAACTGATCCAACTTGAATACCATGCATAGTTTTCAGAACCAGGACCCGTGAGACCCATGTGTGCTATCCTAGCCGTCTGAATGCCGTGTAACCCCTTCACCCAAATCCGGCTAGTGGAAGTCTCTCCCATAATAACGTTCTGCTTGGAGATTCTTACTGAAGTTTTACAAATATCAAATGGAGAGTGTCATTTAAGTGACCTCAAAATTCTCAAGCTCTGTCGGAACTGAATAGAGTGGCCAGGACCCGGCTGTACAGTAAGACGCAGCCATTGAGGGGCCATGAACGTAAGCATGACTCTGTCCTCTTGCACTCTGAATCCTTGAGAATGCCAACTGGGAAGACTGTAGCTTTAGGGAATAATAAACTTCACAAGAAAACACATCGGAAACTTCAGCCCAGAAGCCGAAACTGGAGGAAGGACAGGGAAAGAGTATGATAAAGAAAATCAGATGATTCCTGGTGGCTATTCAAAGTTCAATGACTTTGAACTCCTCTTTGAATTTCCATCTCTATCTGCTTGGAACAATTTAAGTTTCGTGTGTTAAAAATAAAAACCAGTTGGGGTACAGATACCATATCACAGTTTTGACAGCTCAGCTGGTCATGGGATGAAGGGCACCACTTTGGGGTCATCCAGCCAGAGGGCTGCCGAGCTCTGAACGTGAAAATAGTTCCTTATCAACAATACTGAGGATTAATGGCCCTTCCTGAGTTACTGTGGCCATTCGCTCTCCATTTTTCTTCCTGAGCTTTCTTATCTAAACCCTGCAAGTCAAAGGAATGCTGGAAAGGGGACCTGTGGCTCAGAACCCAATTTAATAGAATTCACCAAAACACAGTTGGTTGGCAGTCAATTAAAACTTTAACAAAGAAAAAATAGCGATCAAGGAGGCAAATAAGAATTGAAAAGATAACGTATTTATATAAGCCACTTTCAAGCCTTTCTGAATGACAGTGGGAAGTAAACGAATAATAGATTGATTGTTTGCTGGCTGGATAACATATATGTGACTGGTGGGAGAAAAACGGAACACTAGCTTCCCAATAGTTTTCCCAAAGAAAATATATCTTCACTTCTCCTCTTATTTAGAAAGCAAAGCATTTTTTTCCATTGAATGATCAAAAATTTCATATAGTAAAAGACAGGGAGAGCCGTGAGCTGGGTCCTCATGTAGCTCATTATTCAGCATAACGATGCTTGTGTGAGAGTTCATGGATTTAACCAGCTCAGTCCGGATCTCAGGTATCCAGTGTTATGCAGGTTTCCGTGACATCTGCATGTGTGTCCCTCCCAGACACTGCTGAATGCAGCACTGTTGAATTCTGTAGTTCAGCGAGTGTCACTTTGACTGCGTCAATGGATTGAGAGGGAGGAGGGCGAAGGACACCTCTTCCTCCTGCCGTTTCTGGGGCTCCTCGGCTGTAGCGCAGGACACCGGTCTAATCAAGGACTTTAGCTGAGTTTCTACCTGCTCAGTTCCTTAAGTGCCTCTCTTGCCACCCTTGTTCAAAGTGTGTCCCGCACATGTGTACCCAGCAGAGGCCGCCGCTCTGTGTCTCTTAATGCGCTCATCTCTCCTCCTGCTCAGGTTCCTGCTAGTCCCATCATCCCATCTGCAGATGAGTTCCCTGCAGGGCCTCACTGCTGTCATGTATTAGCGTTCTCAGGAATGGGCCGAGTGGAGGATTTGAAAGCTTGCTTGGTGTGCCCTTGCGAGAGTTCCTTAGTAAGCAATTTCCTAACCACATCCATTTCCTTGAGGTTTCCAGAGATGGAAACACTTGCATGGTCAGAACGTAACCTAAACATCATGAACGCTGAACAGCTGAACAGCACAGGTCCCAGCCACCCGTGTAAAAGAGACACAGAGATGCCCAGGAACCCACTAATGTGCTAGGTAAAAGCCAACCGAGAGTTGGCCCACATTTACATCTGCTGTCCACTGGGCTCTCGGAACTTATCAAAGGTTGGCCAGTGCTCCAGCCTGCCTTAGATGACACACAGGACACCATGGCTTGTTCACGACTAGGTGGGCCAGGTTTTGAGTAAAGCTGTTTCCTGAGCCCTGGCTTGGCACCTCAAAGTGTGCCTTCCAGGTTGCAGGTGAAACAGTGTAAGGCGGTCTGTCTTCCTGTGGTCATAGTCAGGATTTTTGCTATCAACAAAGCTCTCTCCTCAAAATAAAGGGATAGCTTTCATAAAGTGAATTTTAACCCTTCCCCTGTAGGAGTAATGGGCACATACAACTTAGAAACAGTGGCCAACTGCACACACTTTTGCCAAGACTGTCCCGCACCTGTCATTGCCACTGATGTCTAGGGGATTTCAGGGAGGCCTACGGAGTCCTAGTGGAGACAGTTTCTCCCCTTACCATGAGATGGCCTCCCCAGCTCTCCCCTGGAGGTGTCCGTCTCCCTGACTCCGCTTTATTTTTTCTTCCACGTGCTCATGAGCACATCACATTTTAATACTGGCATTTTTGACTTGCTTACTTTTTGACTTCAGGTAGCTCTTTCAAAAAGCACAAGTCCCCACTCAGTAAATGGGGATAATGATATCGTCCAGCTCTTGAGACATTGAGGGAATCTTATTTCACAGTAAATACCCAGTAAGTGCCAGGGGGTAGTACCTATTAAAATGATGCACCTCTCAACCATTATGGAGATTCTTCAAAAAACAAGCTAGAAATTCCAGTTGACCCAGCTATTTCCCTTGTAAGTACCTTCCCCAAAGAATTAAAGATACCCCATTACAGCGATCCATGCATACTGATGTTTGCGACAGTATAAGTCATAACAGGTAACGTTGGAAGTGGCCTATCCATCCATCAGTAGATGAGTGGATTAAAAAATGTGATATTTGTACATGATGGAGCACTACTCTGCCGTCAAGGAAGATAAACCTGAGTCATTTGTAGGGAAATGGATGCACCTTGAGACCTTAATGTTAAGTGAAATAAATCAGGCACACAAGCTGAAATATCACATAGCTTCTCTTATATGAGGAACCCAAATATAAATAAAAAGCAAAATAAATGATAGATAAGAGGAAATAGAGCTTTATGGATGGGAAAGGAATCGAGATGGAGACAGGAGACTGGGAATCGTGGTGTGCCAAACCCCCTTGAAGAATGTGATGATTATGTACACATGATTAATAAAATACCCTTAAATTAAACAATACACCATACTAGCATTTTAAAGGTAATTATCATAGATTAAAAAGCAATAATAAAACAATCTTATTTAAATTAAAAATGAATAATGTACTTCTAACCTTGGACTCTATACCACCATTCAAGTAGCATAGAAACAATGAAAATTAGATAAACAGACACATGGATATGGAAATGAGGATGAATTTTGTTCTTTATTATTTTTCATCTATTAATATTTGCAATGCTTCTTTGTAAAGCACTGAATCCCTTAAAAGACTAAACATCACTTCACCACCACCCCCCAAAAAAGCTACAAGAATTGGAACTAGTTCTCTCTGGGAAGCAGGAATTGGGAGTGGGGTCAACAATCTCCTATAATAATTGGCATTTATTATAATGCTAATACTATTTGACACATTACTTTGATAGAAATATAATGGAATTTAAAAAGAGACTCGAATTTAAACATGGTGACATGTTAATAGGAGCTCTCTGGGGGATCTCATTAGCTGTTTTTATTTCCTTTGTTACACTTTCTAAATTCATAAAATGATCCATCATGTATTTATAGGTGGTTTTCTTTTTTTAGAATGATACATGCGCTTTTCATATACTAACTAGGTGTTAGGAAACTGATAGAGGTTGGCAAGATGCACTTTGAGGGACACGAGAAGGTGTGGCAGTCAGATATGCAAATGCCTAGGGACAGGGGCATGAAGTTTGTGGCCGAGCAGGAGGTGGGAAGCTGAAGGAGATGCACGGCAAGGGACCACGCCTCCCTCCGCTGTGCTCTACTTGCTCACACATTGATTCTGCAGGTGCTGCAGGAAGATTCAAGGAGGCTGGGAGGTGGGCAGGCCTGCAGCCAGGTAGCGGACACAGACATCTTTGGGTGGGTCTGACATTCTGAGCATCACATTTGCATTTAATAAAAGCCTCTGGCCACAAAAGGTTTGCAAAGAGACAATTTATTCAACATCTGGGAAAGAAAGCAGATGCTAAAAGCAGGCCCTCCCAGCCCGAGCTGCCAGAAGAGGAAGTGTGTCTTCATTCTCCTTCCTCTCCACTAACCTTGCTGATGTCTGGAGCTCTGTAATCTCTTTTGACATCAAGTAGAAATGTTTTGCAAATTCAAATGCCTGGAACTAAAGAATCGCCCTGCCTTTCCCGTTTAATGGGAGCTGTGTGTCTTTTGCAGGATGGATGGTCACAATATCACTTCGTAGCCTCATCTTCAACCATCGAGAGGGATCGGCAAAGGCCCTACTCGTCCTCCCGCACGCCCTCCATCTCCCCTGTGCGCGCGTCTCCCAACAACCGCTCAGGTAAGAGGCTGCCCCGGGCCGCCCTGGCCTCCGTGGGTGCCACGCAGAGGAAAGCTACGCAGGTCCAGAGCCAGAAACAGGAAACGAAGCTGTTTGCCTTTCATCCCGTTGGCAATCGTGTGCATGTACGCACAGAGTTAGGCAAATGTCTCTCCAGAGGTGTGAGATGCCCGTCGCGAACCCACCTGCCAGAGACACAGCTGTGAAGAAACGGTCAGGACTTTGCACAGCAGGGTTTCCACGGGCAGCTTTTGAACTTAAACTCTGCTTAGCATTTTCTTTGCTATAATTTGGCCCGAGAGTAAAGGAGGTAGGACATCCCGTTTCCTCCTTCAGTGTGAATACTTTTGACATCTGTCCTTTCCATAACTTTCATTGCTACTCCGAATCCAGTTAGTGTTTCATTATTACCTACAGCCACTGATGAATGCTCCTTAGAGCCTTAACTTCCACGTCATGCCACTTAAAATTTTTTCGTTTTTTTCACGTTCTTATTGGTTAAGTTTTTAGCTTACTTTTTTTCTTTGTAAAAATTACTTGACACACTTCTCAGTCATTGTATGCCATGCCAAAGACTAAAGGGAACAGCGAAAGACAAAGTGTGAGCACGGTGTTTAGCCACGTAAGTGGCATAGGTTTGATTCCTCTTTTATTCAGTGCGTGTTGTTAAAACTTCTCTTTCAAGTTGTACATTTTGCTTTTCCTCAGAGAATGAAGGATGGATGGGTCATGCTAGGCATCCTGACCTACCCAGATATCTTTGCTTTCATACCACAGCTTTCTTTTTACCCCTCCCTGCCCCTCCGCCCCTTGGCTGAGAAAAATCGGATTCCCTGAAACAGCACCTGACAGTACTCAGTAGACGACACTGTCCAGCAATGTGGCCTCAGGGTCACCTCGGGTCTCTGAGGTCTGCTGTCCTAAAAGCTCACACAGTTGCTTACTCAGAATCACCAGGAAAGCCAGAAAAGAGTGGGGCCCTTTGGACTGAGATAAAGCGCCCTCGCTCCGCCCGCCCAAGTTTGCATGTTTAGGCTGCTGCCGTTGCTTAGGATCCTTGGTCCAGCCCTAGCTTAGAACCAGGGGCCTCCCTGTGAGCCGGGACACCTCCGTCTAACACAGATGCACGGAGGCCGCCTCTGTCTCTTATTCCACAATTCTGGCAACCGTGGATAAACAAAGAACTTTGGCTCCGGGGAATGTAAGGAGAGAGTCCTTCTAAAAGCCCTAACTATTCAGAGCTACAGTGAACTGAGCGGTGCTGGGGAGCAGGGCCGATGCAGTGAGCGGGAAGGCGCCGGGATGCAGCACTGCCCTCTCCCAGGGCAAAGCACTCGGCCATTCAGCGGGCACCGCCTTGGTATTTCCCAGGCTGGGTGCATCAAGAACACCTGATAAACACTTGTTGGCATGATTTGACTTTTCCCAGAGCTTAATCCTGATTTACTGGAGACTGAGAGCAGCACCCCGTGTGAGGTCTCAAGAGATAATTACACACTTGACGTGGTTTAATAAACACCACCATCTGTGCAATATTAGACTCCAATTTTAAAAGCTTTGGTCAAGAGGCGCCACCATATTGTCCCTGGTGATTTGCACAGCGGTGGCTCCTGAAAGGCCAGCCTCTGGGCAGGAAGACGGGGAGCGAAGGCTCAAGGACAGTAAGAGGACTGTCCTGGAGGAGAAAGCGGAGCAGCAGGAGTTGGTCCGCGGGAGGCCCTGAGAACAGGCAGGCAGTGGACGCTGAACAGCCGAGTTAGAGGCTCGTAGGGACTCGCTTGTTCCTGCAGAGGGACCCCTCTGAGCCCCAGAACCCCAAGTGTTAATGAGATGCAGTCTCCCACTTGTACGCCCTCTGGTCCCCCACCCAGAGCAGGGATGTCCCGATTCCCAGGCCTGTTCTGTCCTCTTCCACCTTCCTCCCTTGTCACACAGCTGGGGCACCCTCTCCTCCACCCACACAGGCCCTTGGTGTGACAGGGAGCTGTGGCACTGGGCCGCTTCACTGCGAGGCCGACTGTCCCCAGGGGCAGTGGGTGCTGCAGGCTGTCATGGCTGGTGCAGTTTTCCACCTGTCCAGCCTTTCGATTGGCACACACTCCTCCAGCCAGCTGACGTGGGACAGCGCTCCAGCGTCAGTATTTCAGGAGTCCAGGGAGCTCGTTCTAAGAAGCGGACAGAGCTGGAAACCTTCGAGGGCCTCAGGAGCTCTGCAGGGAGCCTCGGTGTTGTTTGAATCGGTTTGGGAGGGGCTGCAGGGCCTATCCGGGCAAAGGAGCCCTCCTTGCATTTACTCTCCAGCCCTGGGCTGTGCTTCTCGGGCACCCTCTGCCTCTCCTTCTCCTCTATTTGCACATCCGATTCTTTGCTGGGGACTGGGGCTCCCAGATTCGGGAAGCGATGTGTGCTTCACGTCTCTGCTGGCCGCAGTGGCCGGCGCAGGACTCTCTCCATAGAGGACGCTGAGTTAGGCCCGCA
>RJWT010049321.1:0-11012 GCA_004365215.1 Cuniculus paca
GTGGAGAAAAATTATTAAAAAACTCACAGAAGTCTGTAGGTGAATACTTCTAAAAGCACTATTACAATTATCACAATGTGAAAACAACTGTGTGGTTCTCCAATAGAACTAATATAAAACTAATAAAGAAATTCTGGTGCTACATACCAAGCAATTACTGGGCATTGAAAACAGAATGAACTATCGATGCATGCAAGAACATAGGTGAATCTGAAGGGCACTGTTCTAAGTGAAAGAAACCAGTGTCAGAAGTTTATATACTGTATGGTTCCATTTGGACAGCATTTTCAGAAAATTTTTGGTGGTGAAGAAGATATCAGTAATTGTTAGTAGTTAGGGACTGAGATTAATAAAATAGTAAAACAATAGGAGAAAGAAGTTTGTTGGTCACTGAGTAGTTTAATTTGATGAATGACATGCAAATATAATGTTATATGTCTGTGCATAAATTCGTAAAGCAATAAGCCAAAATAAATGCAATGAAATATCCAGAGAAATGGACACAGAATAAGTAGTTAAAACTCTTTTGCATTTTTAAAGAGATAATTAGAGTAAGAGCTGGTAACATATAGCAAAGATATTTCATCTAATGTCAGGATTCAAAAAAGATATTCTGGGAAGTACCTTCAGAGGTACTAACTGTGGGACAAGTGGAAATGGTGCACAAAAAAAATATGAAGAAGATTCTGTCTGACTAGCAGAAAATCAAAAGGAATTTAAGAAGGAGCATGGAGATTTGGAAAAACTGAGAGAAAGTCAGCATATCAGTTACATAAGGTGGAAGTGAGAAAGGAAGTTACAGAGTTGAAAAGGTGAGAAGTAGCCAGTCTCTTTGAAGGTTCAATAAGCCATGGAATAGTATGTGGGACTACTGTCGTGTTAATTTATTTTCTTAAAGGCTAACAAACTTGGTCTGCAATATAACTTACAGCATGAAGACGTTGCTTAAAGCAGAAATGCCCATTGGGCTTAATTTATAAAGCAGTGAAGTGCTGCCAAGCAGTTTTATACCAGTTTATATGAGAGGAAATAGATATATTTTTATTACCAAACCCTGTTACAGTGGCAACCATGCTCAGACCTAAAAATTAATCACCAGTATCACATATGCCATACATAATTATGCTCATAAATATGAAAGTATGAATACATAAAATGTACAAATAAAAATGCATATGTAATGCAAAAAATCTAGGAAATGATGCAAACTTGCGGCTGCAAAGAAACTGAATGGTCACGTTTTCTAAACTAGAATTCCATTCCTCAGGTCTGGTACATGAGATAATTTAGGAGGTAGACAGATGGATATGTAAAATCTTAATAGCTATCAGTTTCCTTTAATAAATAAGAGAAAAATAAGCCATTACTGGCATTTCAGTGCCTGAATTTCACAGATATGGTGTCATGTTGAAATCAAGCCTTTTTCAAAAAGTAAATAAAAGTTGATGTTTTAAAAAAAATGAATTTAATAATAGTAGAAATAGAATGCCAATATGCAAAAAATTTAAACTTTACATAAAGATGGGATATATTTTCTAATAAAATACTCTAAGTATTTGTGAAGTGTTTAGTAGAATACATGTTCTCAACAGAAACAGAGTTGTTTAAAGACAGGACTTTTCATGCTCAATCATCTCCAGTTGTATAGTTAAAATACTTTCTTCAGCTTGAACACAAACCTGTCTGTTATTTTCAGTCACTGATCAAATGTAGTTCTTCAGACCATATAAAATAAAGTGAATTGTTTCATTGTGACTTATGGAAATGACAGCATGAACTGGTTACACTATCATTGATTATAGTGGTGAAGATTATACAGGGAGTGTCAATATCTCTATTTTCATGTATCTGCCTAACAGGAGAATAAATTTGTATTTAAACTAAATCAAGTTTTTTTTTCTCCTTTATGTACTGTATGATTCCATTTGGATAGCATTTTTAGAAAATTTTTGATGGTGTAAACATCATTTGTCCTTTGATTTGCTCATTAAAAATGCATAATAAAACCTCAGTTGACAAAAATATTGGAACAAAGTCTGTCATAAATTCCTTCCATATCATGTCTGTTATTTTGAACATTTCTTCTTCTAATAAAGTTGTACATTTATTAATATGATTATTTATTATTCAACAGATTCTGCCAATGACCATTCAGAAGGGACAATCAAACATATTCCATCAGGCCCATCATCCATTTTTACTCTTATCTGGTTTGGAAAGAAGAATCCATACAAATGAACAAGAAGAAACCAACAATATCCCAAATATTTCAGAACAAATATTTATTTCTATCTGCTACCTAAATCCACTGTGTGATAGACATAAGTACAGGTTAAGGACCATGCCTCTTTCATTGATAAAATAAGTAATTCCTGTCAATTTACCAGTACACTTTTCTTAAAATTTGCATCAAACTTTCTGTTGATTCAGTTCATATTTCAGGAAATCAAATTATCATTATTTTCTATATCAACAAATGAGAACTTTCAGTTTCAAGTGTGTAAAAGCATGAACAATAGCTTGAATAAAAATCATCACATGTGAAATAGAGACAAAGTATTTTTGTAAAATAAAAAAAAAAGATTAAGTTCTCCCATCTTTAACCATTTATTTCATGATTTACTAATCCTTGCATACAAGCCATTAGGCAGCACTGGCATTCAATATTTACCGGGAAAATCAAAAAGTTGCATCTCCTTTCAGTCTGTTTCCTTTTTGAAATGAGGGGTTTTAACCGAATAACTGTTACATTAGCATTAAATTAGCCCAATTATATTTTACACATTGGAAACAAATATTTTGACTTCTTAGTTCACAATAATTTGTCTGTGTGTGTAATATGAAGTTTAACTTCTTACTCTTTTAAACTGTATTGCTGGACAGAAGAAGTAACAAAGTCAGGCAACTTAGCAAAACCATATCCTGCACAAAGGTGCTTAGCATGTTTAGTATGCACTCTATGGGAAACACGGTTCTTTCTCATCTTGTTTTTGCCTAATGACATTGCCTCTTTAAACATCAACACAACATTAATCACAGTGCGGAATACAGATTCTAAGAAAAGCCAGTTAGTCCTCTCCCGTGAATTCACATAAAGGATGTTCCTCTCATCCAAGTAATTCCAAAGGTGACAAATATTACAGATGCTGAATTTATGGGAGTGCTTGCTCCCTGTTTATTAACTCATCCATCTTGTGAGAAATAAAAGGACCAAACAGTGAGACATGTGGGCTTTTCTTATTCTGTCAGCTCAATAATGTTTTAAAGTAATCAATACGTATAATTACTAAATCCTGCCTTGGCAATTTAACCCTTCAATGCCTCAATGCTGCCTATTCACTTCCTACAATGACAGTAGCAGTAAGTTTGGAGTTAGACTATACCTTCAGTTATGACATTTATTTCTTTCACTAAATTCATATTTATTACTATCACATCCAGCTTTTCTTACTCTGTATTTTCGTAGCAGGTATTCATGAGAAATAGAGGTCCAATGTGATTTTTTAAGTGTCTGGTCTCAACATATAGCTTTGATGGAGTTCTAGTACTCAGGTGAAATTATCATTTCTAGGTTTAAATGCTGTGGTCTAACACATCTGAAATACTTAATCTTAGAGTGGATAGAATTAAAATAGTCTTCAAATACCTAAGAAGAACCCATGTTTCAACAAATCTTTACTAGTATTAATCTAAGTAAAATTTGGAAACTATAAATACAGTGTTTCTTTGGTAAACAAATTTTTTTTGTGAAAAAATTGGCTTGCAAATAAAAGATTTTGGGGCCAGGGATTTAACTTAGTGGCATAAGTGCCTGCCTAGGAAACACGAAGTCATGAGTTCGATTCCCAGAACCAAAAAAAAAATAATAATAATAATAAAATAAAATAGGTTGGCGAAAGTGTTTTTGTTTGCAAACTGTACATTGAGTGACAAATATCACCACAGCCATTTTCCCCACACAAACGCAAATGTGGCCATTTTTTTCAATAGTGGAACAAATTCAGTTTGCGAACTGAAGCACCACTGTACAAGAAAAAGAAATCAGATAAATGATAAGTAAAATCAATAAAAGCAAATATTTTATCTCTGAAAGAGACAATAAAGATGGCTGGTTGAAAATAAAAATGAGTGAAAAAAATAGAGGAAAAATATATGCCAATATCATAAAAAATGAGATAAAAATGAATGTCATCCAAGTATTGAAAAAGATAAAGAAGTGACATTATGAATAATTTTTCTCAAGAAATAATAGAAGGCCAAATCTATGGAAAAGCAGAATTTGAAAAAAATAACTGAAATAAGAAATAGAAAAATAATCTCATACTAAAAGAAATTGAATGTATAATTTAAATACTTTCCTACAAAGAAATCTCCATATATAAATGGTTTCAGAAGTACAGTCTAACAGATATACAATAGAGAAGCAACACTAATCCTATCCAACCTCCTTCAGTTGTAAATAAATGTTAAATTTCATTCTCCTGATGTGAAAAAGAAAGCAAGATATATATTCTTTCACATTTTATCAAATTTATATTAGATTCTTTAGCTATTTAAATAAGACAGGAAAAAAGAATGAAAAAAGAAAAGCAAGATAGCAGATGTTACAATCAACATGATTGTGTGTGAAGAAAAACAAAAGAAATTCACAAACATATTAGAATCTGTGCATTAATAGAACTAATATGTCCTTTGAAGCATGGTTGCACAATGCAGTTTATATTTCTTCATTCTAGAAACAAATAATTGAAAAATAAAATGAGAAAATTCCTTATTTCACAAACAATGTATTAAATATAATAAAAATGGACACCCATGTTAAAGCTGAGAAGTGTCTCAGATTTTACAATAATTGCAAGCTAAGAAGTTAGCCTTCTATACATTTAATAGAAGATATGAACTATTAGGTTAAAGACAAGGATCGCTTTTTGTTATTCTGTCTCTTTTGGTTCCCTATGAATTTTAAAATTGTTTTCCTTGATTATCTGAATAATCCTGTAGGAATTTTGGTTAGGTTTGTGCTCAATCTATATATCAGTTTTGTTAAGTTTGACTATTTTGAAAATATTCATTCTGCCAACAGAGGAACAGGAACTATCTTTTCATTTTCTACTGTTCCCTTCAGTCTCTTGTTCAGAGTACTATAGATTTCAATGTAGAAGTCTTTCACTTCCTTGCTTAGGTTAACTTCTAGGTATTTAATCTTTCTCAGTACTGTTGTGGATGATATAATTTTTGTAATCATATTCTTATTATAGTACATGATTATTAGTTTTGTGTGTTGATTCTGTAGCCTGCTACATTGCAAAATTGTGTTATTAATTCTAGAAGACTCTTGGTGAATTTTTTGAGGTTTTCTACGTAGAGGATCATGTCATCTGCAAATAATGTATTTGACTTCTTCCTTTCCTATTTGTATCCCTACTCATAATAGTAAAATTAATCCTGGGAAACAAGAATAAGCATGATGCACCACAATTCCTTACTTCAAAGTATATCACAAAATTACAGCAATGAACATGGCATCATAGTGTCAAAAAACAGATATTGGATGAATAGAACAGAATAGAGGATGCATATACAATGCAAGATACATTTGACTATTTCATCTTTGACAAAGAGGTCAGAAATATAACTTGGAGGAAAGATAGCTTGTTCAACAAATAGTGCTTGGGAAATTGGTTACTTATATCTTAAAATTGAAGCTGGACCCATGCCTCTCACCGTGTAATAAATTAAAATCAAAATGGATCAAAAATATAAATATTAAAACTAATGCTTAACCTACTAGAAGATAAAAATTGATAATACAACTGAAGACATAGGTATAGGCAAGGACAAAATGCCAATTGCACAAGAAAAAAGTATTAAAAAATTGAATTGTAACAGATTAAAAATACTTCTGAGAAGCAAAGGAAGTAATCAACTGAATTAAAAGATAACCTAGAGAATTGGAAGAAAACTGTCACCTATTCCTCTAATGGAAGACTAACAGAAAGATAAAGAGTTCAAAAAATTAGACCTATCAAAATTAAAGACCCAATCAAAAAATTGGAAAGTGAAATGATTAGACACTTTTAAGAAAAAGTACAAATTGCCAATAAACACATAAAAAGTTGTTCAACACCTCTGACCATTAAAGACATGCAAATTAAAACAATAGCAAGATTTCTTCTTGTGCCCCAAATCCATCAAGAAATCAAATAATAAAGAATGCTGATAAGGCTCTCGTGAGAAAGAATCCCTTCTACATTGTTAATAGCAATGTAAACTAACAAAAATGTTACACAAACCAGTATGAAGATTTCTCCAAAACCTAAAACTAGAAATTACATTTGATTCAGCTATTTTCCTTCCAAGTATTTTGCAAAATAGTTACCGCATGTTATTACAGTGATTCATGCATGCCAATGTTAATTTATGCTACCTAAATATTAGAATTTGCCTATATGCACATAAATAGATGAATGGATAAAGAAAATGCGGTATCTACACATGTTGTAATACTAGTTGTCTAAAACAATGACAACTTTGACATATTTGCAGGAAAATGGATATACCTTGTGCTACAATTTGTATCTAAATGTCCCAACAAATCACAGTCATTGGGACAGACTTTTTTCAGAATGACTAAATCTAGAATGTGTGATTGACTCATAGTGCAATGCTGGGATTAAAGGTGCTGGGAACAATGGTGGGTGATTTCTGGATCAAGTCACTGATTGGATTGGCACTGCCCTAATCACAGTAAACTGAACACAAGGTTCAGAAAAAAGCTTGTCTCATTTCTCTTGTTTTTTCTGTCTTCCAACACTATGGTCTGTTGCCCTTCTGCCATATAGCACCCTACAGTGGTGCCAGCTGGCTATGGACTACAACTTCTACAAACTATGAGCTAAATAAACCTTTCTTCCTTTAATTTTGGGTGTTAGGTATTTTGTCAGCAATGAACAAAGTAACTAAGAATTTGGTATCAGAGAAGTGAAACCTTTGCTGTGACTATACCTGAGCATGTGGTTCTGGAACCTTTGGGAATGTCTCATGAAAAGAGTTTGGAAAGTTTCTGAGATGCTGGCTGAAAAAGTAGCTCTGGAAAGCTTTATCCTATAATGTAAGTGAGATTCATATCAGAGCTCAGAAGGATGACAGAAATCCTGCTGGCAAAGACCAGGCTCCAGAGGTTTTTTTCTGGGAAGAAGGACTGCATTGTTTGTTGCATTCTAATGATGTGTGTTATGGCTTGGCAGAAAGGTTTTCTGAATTTTACTCATGTCTAGAGATGTTGCCTGAGCCTGAAATTAAGGGTGACTGATTAATCTGGCAGAAGAAATTTCAAAGCAGTGTAATTTTGAGGCAGTGGCATAGCTACTGTAGGGTGCTTATAGCCAGATACATGTTAAGAATCAAGAACAAAGGTGTCCAGCAGAATGATTGAAAGCCTTGTGAGTTTGGCCAGAAAGGAAGCTGCAGTAAAACTGTGAACTACAAAGATAGAGAAGAAGAGATCTTGATTGCTTATAAGGAAAAGGAGAATAGAAAATGGCCTGAGGACATCATAAGAAGCAGTCGGACTCCAACCTTAGCAGCCTCAAAACTACAAAAGTGAAAGACTTTGCTTTGAGAAGAAAGCTGCAGAGCACCATGTTCCAAATTGGCAGTGGCTGTATCATGTTCCAGAATGGCAGCAGCCAAGAGAATTTATTCCTTCAAATTGGATTCAGAGTTCTCAGTGATCCTGCAGCCATGACAGAGGGAAGTCTAGCTACTGCTCTGACTGGGAGCAGAACTTCGCACTATATATGTGATGCTGGATTTATGCAAATGCAGAATGCAAGTATTGTTGGTCAGGAAGGCTTCCACCCAGATTTCCGAAGTCTTAGAGGGTCAGGCAGTGTCCTCCTGAAAGGGTAACATGTGAAGCTTTGAATGTGAAGCCAAGACTCTTTCTTCCCTTACATCTTATGCAGGTTACCTACGCTTAGTGCAGGTAGCACTCATACCCTTAATTCTAGCATTGAATTCTTGATTCCAGCATCACACACCCTAGCTCCAGCAATCCCAAAAAAACCTCATGTATGATTGCATAAGGCTTTGAGAGAACATCTAGATACAAGCCATAACATTGTCTGAAGAAGCAGCCCTGGAATACTGTAAACTGTACTTGAGGGAGATTTAGACAGAGCTCAGAAGACCGGAATTCTGACAAAAATTTCTCTGATAAAGATTCCTAGCAAGATCTATGCTGAAAATCAAGATGAAAGAGCACAATGGATGATTTAAAACATTCTGAGTGTGGCCAGAAAAGAGTCTCCAGTAAAGCTACAGACTACAAAGTTGGGTCAGAGCAAAACTTGGTGGCAAAAATTGATCAGGACAATAGAAAAGATGACCTTAGTACATCACAAGAACCAGCAGGACACCTCCTTTTGCAACCTCAATATTGAGAATGTGAAAGACTTTTCTTTGAGAACAGAGACCCAGAGCACCAGATGTGATGTAAGGAATGTGATATAAGGTATTAGGTTCAAAACAGAAGCTATCCAGACATTTGACCACTACAACCTAGAAAGAATGAAGCCTTGATACTGCTCCAGCTGGTGGAAGATCTGATATCATTCACTTGGTTTCAGGTGCAGGCAGAATGCAAGAGTAGTAGGCTTCCAACCAGATTTCAGAAGAAAGTCTTAGAGACCAGGAGGTTTGCCTTGACCCAGCAGTGTGTGAAACTGTGAATGTGAAACTGAAGGTGAAATGATGACCCTAGAAGGCTGGAGAAACCAATATCATGGATTGTCTGAGGAAAGCTACAAGGAGTGAGCAATGCTTACCCAAGGGAGAAGCCATCCAAGTTTCCATAGCAGCAGAGGTATCCAAACTCTTTAAAGTTCACATCATTCCACATTGCCCCAATGCTGAACATGGAACTACAGGACTTAATCTTTGCCCTGTTGGATTTAGAGCTTGCTTTGGTCTCATTCCTGTCAATCATCCTATTTCTATCTTTTGAAGTGAGAATGTTTATATTGTGCCATTGTCTGTTGAAACTGGTAGATTTTGGCAATGATTACAGAAAGACTAAATGCCTTTTGCATAAAGGGATGCATATAGGTCTTTCAGGAGCTGGGGGCAAATGTAATTGCCTGTATCTAGATATCCTCTCAAAATTTCATGTGCTTATAGTTGGGACTTTTTGGAGGTGGATGGATCTAGACTGTGTGATACTGGGATTAAGGGTGTGATAATAAAATGAGTTTAGCATGGTTCTGGGTGTAGATAATGGAAGACCCACTCTGGCTATGGGTGGAACCAACAGGCTTATAGACAGAGTGGGATATAAATGGGACATAAAGATATATAGCCTGATTGAGAAGGAAGACAGGCTGTTGTGGTTTGCTAATTGCTACCTTCTGCCTGCCACCCCCTAATCTGTTTTTCCTCAGTGATGGCCCTCTGCCATGTTATGCTGTATTGGAACCAGATAACCATGGGCTGAGACCTCTACAAACTGTGAGTCAAAATAAATCTCTCTTCCTTTAACTTGTGAGTGTTGGGTATTTTTCTCAGCAATGAAAAAATAACTAAGACACTTCCTAATATAAATGTAAACATGTACAGCAAATGTTTATTAATATAAATGATAAAAAGTAAAGACAAGGGATTTTCTTACAGTAGCAGTAGTCATAGTGTCTATATTTCAAAGTCCAGATCCAAAAGATGATGTAAAAGAAGGACACATAATGTGTATGAGGGGTGCAATTTACATCTATTTAATATGCATTAACTACCTGAACTTTGCTCCCAAAGAAAAAAAATTTATCACATTTTACTGTGAATACATTTGCCTATACATTTGCCTAATTTCAGACTTTCAGTTTCACATTTTATGAACACACTTGCAAAAAAAGTCCAGTACAACACTTTTGCTTGCAGATTTGCAGAAGTTGATACGTATTGAGAATTCTTTACCAATTGTAACAAAAAACTTTTACATTGAAAACGAAAATTTCATAATGATAAATTTAAAATGCATACAGCCACCATGTTGGTGCATTGACATAGGTCAATATTTTTAGTTTATTAGTATGTCCATATGGTACATAATGTTTACACTCTTGTGGGAAGTGAGTGTATGTACATAACACATCCCGATGTCCTTTCTCATCTCCTTTCTTTTTCCTCCCTTCCCCCTCCACCCATGTCTTGATCTTGTTCCTTTTTTTGTACATGTTTGTAGTACACAATGTTTACATTCTGTCGTAAGATACATGCCTAGGAAGATCAATAAAGCAAAAGTAAGAGACCACAAATTACCAGCAAGTTTAAAAAAGTAGGAATCAAAAAAGTTACATTAAAAGGTTAAAAGGAAGATACAACATGCAACTGTGTCCTAAAAGAAGGATTGGACACAATTAGAAGAAATGGGCAAAAATCTTGAAAATCAAAAGAAATGGGCAAAATCATGAAAACTCTAAGAAAGGTAAATAAAACTTTTTAAATAGTCTAATATCTATTAAAATATTAGAGTTATAATAACAACCCTTCTCTTTAAATTGATACATAGAATCAGTTGAACTCCTACAATAATGCTGGCAGGCCATTCTAAAAGAAATATGCAAAATGATTCTAAAATGTGTAGGGATATGCAAAGAATGTAGAATAGCATATTAGTTTCTTATTGCTGTTGTAACCTACTTTCAATGAAAATTTATGATCTTAGAGTTTGGAGGTTACAAATGCAAAATGGATCTTATAAGGCTAAAATTAAAGGAACAAGAAAGCTGTTTTTTGTTTTTGTTTTTGTTTTTGCTTTTGCTTTTTTTTTTCTCTCTCCCTGTCTTCCTGAAGCAGTAAGGGACAGGATTATTGTTTGCTTCTTTACACATTTCAGTTGTCTGAACTCTTTTGATTGTGATGACAGAACTTCAATTTCTGCTACCATCATATTTCTTTGGAGTTTCTTGCCTCCTTCATAGAAGTTCCCATATTATTTCACTGGAAATGCCCAGACAATA
>RJWT010049322.1:0-11017 GCA_004365215.1 Cuniculus paca
TACAGAACTTCTTTAAGTTATGATCCAATAACCAAGAATATCACAAATGACATAACTATTCTGAGTGTCCTGAAATAACTTCCTTATACTCAAGTGGTATCTAATATCTGTCACAGTGACTATTCTCATTCTTATTTCACAAGTAGTATCCAGCTACTCAAAGGAATCCTAGGCCTTCATACTAGAGTTACTGACTTAAAATATGCCTCAATAGAAAGCAGAAGATAAGTAATAGCATCTTCAGTTTTAAATATAAAGGCTATATACTAAACAGAGTAAACTGAGCAGGAGTTGCACAGGGTCATAGAAAGATCAATTGAAAATACAATACCGCAATACTGGGTTCTTCTCCAATGTCTACTTGGTAGGAATGGAAATAAATAATTATCAATTATAGTTATTTTCTACTTTCATGGATTATAATTATAAAGCTAAAGTTCAGACTTGCATTTGGTCTAGGACCTCACAAATAATAACAAGAGACAATATTATAAACACTTATAAATCACTCTCCTCATTTCTTCAGGAAAACTACCTATGTTTAACTTCAGGTACTCTAATTTATTTGTTGTGGGATAAGGTCTGGGATCCTTTCTCTATGTTTAAAAATCAACTTAGCTAATTCGAATGTGCAATCATCTAAATGAATCCTAATTACAGCCTCTTCAGTAAGCACTATTATTATTCCATTTTAAATATGTGAAAACTGAAACAGAATGATCTAACTAATCAACATCCCTCCCTATAGTAAGCAACAGCTTTGAAATTTCAATTCAGGCAAACTGGCTCCATAGCCTGAGAGATTGGTCACTATACTTTTCTGACCATAAAAAAATTTTATTTCTAAAGCATCTGTTCTTTTGTATAATTTAGGTCTAAAAGTTAAAATCTAAGCCATTTTAAATATTTGGTAGCTATGTTAGGCAGGATTCCATTGCTTGGCAAAATATTAGAGACAAGAAAATTATAAGGAGAAAGTATTTATGTTGTCTTACAGTTTTGTGGTGGAAGAAGCTTCTCACCTCATAGCAGTTTGGAAGCAGAGTGAAGTGTAGGGCCTGGGTTCCAATATCTTCTCGAAGTCAGTGCCCCCAATAACCTGACTTCTTTTACTAGGTCTTACCCACTCAAGTTTCTACCACCTGTCAAAAGTTCCACAGGAAGAAAATAAATAATCTGTGACCCATAGAGGACACTCAAGATGCAAACTGTAAGACTAATAGTTTGTCAGTCACTTTCTTACCCAGACCAAAAATAGACATGAGATATCTAGAAACTTTCAACCTGTAGCTTCTGCCGTCAAACCTCTGGCTGCCTGATGAAGTCTATTAACTGAGAACGCTTCTCCTCCCCAGAAGCAGAAAGGCATTAGAGTTCCAGGTGCTGTGTAAATCACAGATGATTCATTGTGTATCATAGGCTCTCAGTAGATATTTTTATAAGGTAATTGACCTCAGAGAGTAACCACAAAGCTAGAGAAGCACCTAACTGATTGGATCCCATTTTAACATTCATAAGATTTTAATAGTTATGTAAAAGACAAAATATTGAATGAATCATCACACTTTTGTAATTCATAATCTGGATTGTTTAAGCCAAATTATGTGATACGAACAATTGTGCTGAATTTTTTACTCTAACTTGAAATGTAGGAAATGTTTCTTCACATTGGTTGTTGTAAACAATACATATTTTAATGTATTTTTGCTCATAATATGTTGCGTACTAAGTGAGTCTGAATGGCAGTTATGGTCATGAAAAAACTTGTGTTGATATCCATAATTACAAATTAAGATCCCAATTGTAGCTCTGAACAGTGAAAAACCTCATAGTACTCCAAAAATTTACTTGAGGAGGCCACTAATTTTAAGATAATATCTTTGTCTTGTCAAATGATAAGCTTCTTTAACTCAAGGTATTTCAAATTTAGTACAAAGATGACCTAAGTGAAACCTACAGTGTGATGTTTTGTGTTAAGTTTAAAAATCATCTATATTTACTACTTAAGCACTTACAATTTATTTTTAAAATGTTCACATTAAAGCAGTCTAACTGATTAATCTCATAATTTCAATTTTAATAAATGTAATTAAAAAATTAATTTAGATTTACAAATTTCTCATTCAGTATTGTAACATCTAAGAGGATGTAAGTTTAATATTATCATGTTAAATTTATATGTTGTTTATTAAGGAAGGTTTTATTTGTTAGACAATTGGAATACACAAGAAGAAACTGAATATGTTAAATTTATGAATACTGTTTAAAATGTTGAAGGTGTTTAATTAACTAAGTTTGTAAATGGTACTGAACATTATTCAAAAGCTTATTAAACTGGTGGTAAAAATTTACTAGATTTAGAAATATGACATTCATATGTAGAGTTTAAAAGCTTAGGGAAGAACTAGTTTGGGGATTTGTAACCTTAATAAATTGAATATTAATTTTTAAAACCAAGTAATCTTTCTGAACATAAAAACCTCCTTTGAATACATAATGAATTTTGAAATAATAGTTAATTTTCAGTGTTTATGGCTAAAATATTACATAACAGATTTCCCTTTCGGTCAGTCTCTGCTCCTTTGATAACCAGTTTGTAATCTATTCTATCAATGCAAAAATCCTTATGCTATACCTCAGCACCTTACCAGGAATATCAAACTCAGTGCTACTCTTTTAATCTGTTTTTTTGTATATGACCCAGGACTTCCTTTACCACCGACATCCTGCTTCAAATTAAATAGTCTTAATGGGACCACGAGTTTCCCACATTAATAACTCAGAATTTTCCAGAAAGCAATCACTCGATGATGAGGAGGAGGATTACATAGGAATAGATAGATGATAGATAGATGATAGATAGATAGATAGATAGATAGATAATTATAAAGGGTTTGTTTTACATAATTATGGAGGATAAACCCATGATCTGTCATCTGCACACTGAAGGACAATAAAAACAAGTATAGCAGTTCTAGTTCAACTTGAAGGTCCAAAGCTAGCAGAGCCATTGGTGTAATTCCCATGTAGGTTGAAGGCCACAAAATCAAAGGAATATAGATCTCAGTTTAAGTTAAAGGAACATGGACATCTATAGGCACAAGAAGTTAGAATTTCTAGCCCCAGTAGATAAGACAAGCTTTCCCTTCCTCTAACTTGTCCCCTAAATGTTTATATGATGTTCACCCACATTCTTCAGGATGGCTAATCTTTACCCATGCTATTAATGCAAATGCTAATTCCTCCCAGAAATACCCTCACAGACACATCCAGTAATAATATTTTACCAGCTATTTGAGCATTCTCCAGACCAAGTTGACAAATGCATTTAACTATTACATTATTTACTAACTCAATTTTTAATCAGCTGAGAGGATGCCATAGACAGCCTTTAAGCCTTGTTGGCTACAAAGAGGTTTCCTAGGGACAGAATGAAACCACTATATTGCAGTGGATTATTATTTGTGTGTCACTTGGCTTTTCTTATCTGTCCTTTATGTCATCTAATTTTATTTTCCTCATCACTTTCAAATACCCTCATCATTTTCAAATACCCGACAGACATTTAATGATTATAAATATATGTAACTATAACTGTTATAAAAGAAAAAAATCATATTTTCCAGAATGTTAACCTATACGTATCACATCTTACTAGATTTTATAGCTTTTGTTACCTTTGCTGCAGCAAAACAATTTCATCTCCCCTGTCACTAGCTTAGTCACAGAAATTTCTACTTTTACCTAGAATATTTTAATTGTCTTCTATTTGGATTGTTTTAACTGATCTCATATTCAATTTTGCATCTGTTCAGCAGAAAATTCTTCATTACAATTAAGGTGCTCTTAAACAATTTGTCCAGATATCATTTCATTTAAAATCATCTACTTATTCTCTTGCTTTTAAATAACAAGTCTATTAAAGGATACAGTGGTCCATGACACTTGGTGCTAAATAATGCATCTGATGTCTTACCACATAACTATTATTTGTATTGCTAGTACCTCAAAAACTAAGCTTTCCAATCCTCTGAATAAAATCTCTAGTTCTTACATTACTCTACCAATCCAGATACAAATGTTCAGAGGTCCAACCTTGTGAATCTCTCATTGGTTGAATTTCTAGCATGTTTAACTGTGATTATCTGGGAGATACATTTCTATGGAATGTTCATGTTCCTGAATAGTTCAGGAAACTAAGCAAAAAATATATGTAGTAGCAAATAACTTTGGAAACTAAAAGTAGTGTATCCTTGCCAAAAATAAAGACATCCATCCAAAGACATCTCATTTTACTAAAGATAAAATAATTTTTTAACTATTTTGGAAGCAATTTACATTCCAATTCCCACATTTCTCTAGAGGTAATTTAATGTTCTCTCAAATATGAGCAAATGTATAAGCACCCTTATAAATAATCACAGTTAAAAAACCTCAGGGTTCCTGTCCTATAATGCATTCTGTTGGTCATGCAGAAAATAGTTGAACCTTACAGAAATACCCTATGAGGGTTGGAAAATTAATGCTGACCCAAGTTCATTACATGACTATACCAAATATATGTATGTATATTTGTGTGTATCACATCTACTAATATCTTTCTGGTAACATTATATATAACTATACATTGTCTAATGCAACATTTTTCTTTTGCATTATTATTACATTAGCAGCCTTATATTTTGTATTAGTTAGTTTTTATTCAGTACCAAAGAACAATAGTTCATCTTGTGAATGAATAAATATATATGCTTTCATAGTTCTTCAGACTTCCTATTTCTTAAATAAAGACACCTGTCAAGACACAGCATGGGTAAAACTCAGTTCGCAAATTCAGTTATGCAAAGAATATAATTTCATTTCTCTTAGACCTTACTATTTATAACACAAAGCCCATTTCTACAAAGGTTTTGAAAATGTGCGCTTCGTTTGTTGATGAGACCATCTTTATTCTTCTCAGATCACATTAGAATGCTAGAGGTTTGTTTTATGTCATCAAAACTGAATGAAGCACTTTGCATCTTGTCTACCAATGTTTCTTCTGAAAACGTCATTATTCAAGTTCTCTATAGAGCATGATAACTTCCTGCTTCCAGTCTACATGTGTATTTCTTCATCTTTATACGGTTGGGAACCCTCATTTAGGTGCTACACTTGAAGTTCACTGGCACCTTTCAATTTCAGACTCAGAGTAGTGAAGCCCTTGTTTACTAATAACTTTTATCTGCAGGCTCAAAGTTTAGAGACCAATTCCAGGAATCTCTACCATAATTCTTAAAAGTAGTACAATGATTGTTACATGTATGAATGAGGGAAGTTAAAAAAACATGTATGTAATCAAACCATGCATACCCATAAACATACTAAAAGCATTTACTGATTTAACTGTAAGTTGGAAACATAAGTGAAAAATGGGTTTAATACAGATAACCTACTGCACATTATGAGCTACTGTTTCTCTGTATTGAACCTCTGCTTATATTACTGATGAATGTAAAAACAACTCTTTGATGATTATTCATTCCAGGTTAACAAATAGACAACTAACCCCATTTCATGAGCATCGATTCTGTAGTACACACAAATACCCACAAGGAAACATTTTTCACTGAGATATAGGCCACATCTATTAAGGACCCTTGCAGTGAGTCTCCAGTCTCCCGTGAGGTGTTGCCTTGCAAGGAGAAAGAGAAAGAGCAAGAGACAAATAGCAAGCAAGAGAGATCTGGGATGACCAATTGTCCATGGGGAATAAAAGGCCCCAACACAGCCAGAACCTTGTCATTTATTGATTGAGAAGGGAACTGTCAAGTGACCCAAAGGCCAGTGGTGATTTTAAACTAATGAAGATCTTGCCCTAGTGTCTTTAGTTTTAGTAGTCTTAGTCTTAGTCTTAGCCTTAGTGGTTTTATTCTTAGTCTTAGTAGGTGGGAGAAGATAACTCCTAATGTGATAATTTGGGATATTGGGATAAAGGGAAATCCAAAAAGTCCAAGCCTCTGTTCATTCCTTAGGGAAGTATGCAATACTAGCCAATGTGAATTTGTGGTCCCCCAGCACACAACCATCTCCTCAAATGCAGTTTGATCACTTTTCTGAAATATGTCAGATTGTAGACACTGAGGAGAATGCTACAGAAAAGAAGACTTGGCAGGTGTTACTAGTATATTAGCCCTCTCAAAATTGAAATTTAAATATTTTTCTACCTGGCACATAGTTACTTTTGGACAGTATATGTAAGTGGTTATATATGAATATATTCATATGCAGACATAGGTGTATTTCTTAATTTTAAAAAATAAATATTAAGGTTATTTCCTAATTTAAGTAAGAAATATCCATAGTAAGTCAAGTCAATTCATATATATATAGTTCATTGTTTAAAGTGGTAATAAAATTTTCAAAGGCAACCATTGATTTTTTCAAATATGCCTCAATATTTAACTAATATACTCCATCTTATTTATATTATTTTATTCATATTTTTTCATGAATTTCCATACTGCTACACTAGTAGTTACCATGGGCCAGGGTATATCTCCATTTTAATCATTAGTTAAGGAAAGTTTTATCAACAGTTATTAAAAGTCCTGGTCCTGCCTAGGAACCTGACCCTCTAACTCCCTAACAATAGACACATGTGAACAAGTAGCACATAAGTCAATTCATGGAGAAATTTCCAACTCAGACACAGATACAAACACACCTCAGTACCCAAAAGTAACCTAGGACCATGGGCAAATTCATTTTCTACTCTATCTCATATGGGTTGCATCTCTCATATACAATTATAACAAAGTGAATAATGGAAAATGACATACACAGTGAACACAAAGAACGTGACACAGCATGAGATATCAAAAACATCCAGGAAAGTCCTCTGAGGGGGACTTAAACTGAAGACTAGAAATAAAAGACATCTCAGGGTAATGTGTATTGGTGGTTCTCATGCTAATTCCCTTTTCAGTTTAAGCCCATTTTTCTCAATTACCTCAATAAATTTTGCTTGCTTTCTCTTTTGTATTTATGTAACTTGTTTAACTCTTTATTTCCTACATACAAGAAACTGGACAACTGGAATTCACCAGTGCCCCAGTAAACAGCACCATGATAACCCTGCTTTCCCTAGTGACTGTATCAGTTTACATTCTTATCAACAATGCACAAGGGATATTTTTTCTCTTGATCTCTTCCATTTCTTTGTGTTTCCTTTTTACCTTGGTAATATCAAACCCACCCTAACAGATGTGATACCTCATTTTTTATGATACATCATATACCTGCTGGACAATTTTATATTTTTGGCCATGTGTGTGTCCATGTGTCTGTGTTTTGTTGTTTTTTGCCAGTGAGTTTTAGCTTTTTACTTATTTGGATAGTAATTCCCAGATACATGTTAAGCAAATATTTTTCCCCCAATCGATCATTTACTTTTTCAGTTCTTACATTGTTAAATTTTTATGCAAAACCCTTTTAACTTGTCATTGCTTTGTTTACTCTTATTTTCTTATCTGACCTTTTTTTAATATCGAAACAATAATAATTGCTGAAACTAATATTAAGGACTTTTCTCATAAGCTTTCTTTGTGTAGTCTTATGTCTTCACAGCCATAAAACTTTAATCCATTTGAATTTGATTTTTCATAATATTTAAATTATGCTTCCATTGCCCAATACAATTTATTGGAAAACTAATATTTTCTCATCATGACTTCTCGGTACTTCTAAAAATTAGTTGACTTTATATACATAAATTTACCTCCAGACTGTTTTTGTTTCTGGCTCATTCTACTTTCTCCTGTGGTAGTGGAGCACCACAGTCTTGGTGGGTTGTAATGAACAGAAATTCATTTGGCTAATGAATGATTCTGGAATTTGAGAAGTACAAGACCATGATGCTGGCATCTGCTCAGGGCTTCAGGATACATGTTCCATAGCAAAAACAGGACAATCCACTATGCAAGACCAAAATGCAAAAGGATGGATTTATTCTTTCATCAGAAACTAATTTCCACAATAAGGAATCCATTTCTATGAAACTGGTTGCACATCATTCATAACAAAAGAAACTTCATGCCCCAAAGTCATTTTTCTTTGGCTGAATATTACAGCACTATTGCCATTTGTACTAAGTTTACAGCATGGAAATTTGGCAGAACATATTCAAATCTGAGAATTCTGCCATTGATTTCCAAAATTCATATCTTTCTTACAACACAAAATCCAATCATTCCATTCTTGTAGTGCCAACTCATTCCAGCACAAATTCAAAACTTTGAAGTCTCATCTAAATCACACACACTTACAGGGAGACAACTTTCCTTCACTTGCTTGAACCTGAGCAATGCTCCATGACCCTTGCTTCAGGACTTACGACACCTACATCAGTAGCTAAGGAAAACAACGAAGAGCCCCATTTCCTCAAGCCTGCCCTGGAAAATTCCAAAATTCTAAACAAAGACACATGTGCATCAGATCTTCTTTCACTATCTACAATAATTTTTCTTCACCTAGAGTTCATTGAAAGTTCATGTATAAAGACTGCATCATCTACATACAGTTATAACACTGAATTATGGGAAAAGATATGTGCAAAAGACACAGTTGACATGACTCAGCACCATCAATCACATTTGTCAACTGTGCTCTGAAAGACCCTGATACAACGTTGCCTGAATCAGGCACAACATTTTAAACCATGCACCCTATGCATGTGGTGCTTGCACATATTCCTTTCACCAGCATAATCTCACTCGTTTTAAACTTAATATTTTGCCTTAATAAATGTTGCTCTTTCCTATGTCATGTCAAATTCTTTGTTCACAGCTAATAATGTGTATAATTACCAGAGCTATTAGAGTATATGAATTCAAGAAGAATAAAAGGTACATTGGTGTCAACTTTCCAACTTTGAGAATAATCAACTTGAGCACTGTTTCTTAGAACAGTGTTTTTCATAAAACAAAACAAGATTTCTCGAAAAAAAAAGTGTTGTTTAATGTCTAAGTTAAAGTATAAAACATATCAGGCCAAAATATGCACATGGTGGGTATTTTGCCAGTTAACTGAATGACAAGATGACAGACTCTACTCCCTCAAAGTTATCATGCTTTTCTTTAAGCACTGTATTCTCAGGAAACTTTACTCTTAAAAATCAAGTAATGAAATAAATTATAACACTAATGTTAAAAATTTTGTGTTAAATTTAAGATAAATATATTTAAATGTATCATTAGTCTTATTTTGTTGGAGACTTTGATATGCTACATTATAGATATTAATGTAGAATTAAACAACTTTTGCTCACTGATTTGAGTCTCATTTTTAAAATAATTTGATTTTATCTATACTAAGTCTTGGATTAATTAAATAAACTTCAAATTCACTCTGTTTATAAAATTAATTCATTACACTTATTATGTGCTTACATTTACAAAAGTTTTCTTATTATGATATTAAGGATAAAAGTAAACTGTCTATAAATTGAATACATTAAATTTTACATGAATTTTAAATGGAGAAATTTTAGCTTTTAATTTGGAAATTGTTATTTAAATAAATTAAATCTGTTTTCATGAAATAAGCCCACAAAAATGTAAAAAGCAAAAATTTATTGTATTTTGTTGTATATAAAAATATGAGTATTATTTCTAAATTGTGATTTTCTTTTTTTATTAGTGTATATTTCCAATATATTATACTTACTTTTTTTGGATATTTGCTCCATGTAGATAACTTATCATTATTTGCAGTTCCTATACTCCCTCCATTGTGTCCCTTGTCCATCTCCCCACTCTTTACCTTATATTTTACTACCATTTCTACTTTATTTTTCTCTTTATGTTTTAGTTTTTTCATATAAGAAAAATCTTGCATTACTTCACTTTGCATGACTGACATTTTATGGTTTACATTCCCATTTACCCCAAAATTCTCATGTGTGTCAAAGGTTATTGAATCGTCGAATGCTATACTCAACAGTAAATTAATCCATTTATGAATTCCTGTAGCTGAATGTGTTGTTAGAGGTGGGGCCTGAGTGAAAGACAGACACTGGGGACATGGCCTACTCCTACCCCAGCCCCACTTTTCTCTGCTTTCTGAATGCCAAGAGTTGAGCAACATTTCCTCAGTCATGCTCCTCACCTATCCTGTCCCTGCCCTCGAGTCAGCAGTGACTGAAACTATGAACCAAAATAAACCTCTCCTTTTTTAAATACTGGATATTTTATCTAGTGATGTATAAGTGAGTACAACATTATAGGTAATATGGAGACATGCAACATGACTTAATCTTCCAATAGAGTACTTTGAAATTCTTAAATTATGTAGTTATGTTATTGTTCAAACTATTAATACAGAGAGCTGCTGTGTTGCTTTTTTCTCTTATATTAGCATTTAAAATAATTAAAACAATGTTATCCTTAAAGCAGAATTTAAATAAAATGCACCATTACTGAAATGTACATTTTCATGACTGCTTGCTAATGCACACACTTGTCAAAAAATAATCACATTCAAGATATGGAGGAGAAACACTTAAAATGAAAGAAAAATGTTGCATACTTTATCTGCAAAGAAAGCGGTGAAAATGCTTTTTAGAAAACTGTACTCAAGGGCATTAAAATAGTCTGAAATTCCTACAAGAAATGGAAAAATATTCTTCAAGGAAATGAATGGTAGCTCAGTAAGAACTGCAAGTCTTTGGTTTCTAAACCAAAATTGCATTTTATTTCTTCCAGCACAGGTAGAAACCCTTCCATAATCTTCTTCCTGCCTTGGAACCATACAATCATGGACTAAAACTGTGAGCCAATAATCAACCATTCCTTCTTTAAGTGATGGATGTACTGTACAGAAAGATGTACTGTCATAGAAAGTACCTGTTATACAGGTTTGCATCTGGATGGCCCCCCATGGCCTCATATAGTCATAGGGGAGGGGCTTTTCAGAAGTGACAGAATCTAGAGTTTGTGATTGGTTCATTTTGTAGTGCAGGGAATAAGGGTTTGCATGC
>RJWT010049323.1:0-11019 GCA_004365215.1 Cuniculus paca
AAGACCAGAAAAAAGCAAGGATAATTAGACCAGCAACCACAGAATGGATAAGAAAGATATGGCATTTTCATACAATGGAAAGCTACCCAGCTACAAAGTAGGATAATCTTGAGGTTCTTTGGTGGCAACTGGAGATCATGTTCATGGGTAAAAGAGTTTGAACTCATACGGGTGAAAGCTAGTATAAAAAAACAAGAGTTAGTGGGACCCAAAAACACAATAGATATTATAAAAGTGATAGGGGAGGAGACACCTAGGAGGAGAAGGTGGTAACCAATATTAATTTCTTACTGTCTTGTCTTGAACTCTTGTGATGTTTTCACAATTTCGGTAGGTTTTGTTCTGCTCTGCCTTCTTTTCTTAGATTTTACTATGTCAGATGATATGGGCAGCTAGTTTGAACATAATGGGATGTATTATGGTAATCATGGATTGTTTCCAATTTACTCATTTTGTAGTCCTATAATGCTTTCATTCTTCTGTTTAATTGGTTTTACTCTGCTTTATTTTGTTTGATTTAATTATATGTGATGGTATGAACAGTTAATTTAAAGAAAAAGAGACATTATAGTTACCATGGTTCATTTCCTGTTATCTGGTTTTAAAACCCTGTAATGCTTTCATTCTTTTGTTTTGATTGGTTTTAGTCTATTTTCTTATTGATTTCACTGTGTATGAGGGTAATGACAACTATTTTGAAGAGAACAAGAGACATTAGGGAAGCCATTGTTGATTGCCTATTGTCTTATTTTGAAGTCCCATAATGCTCTTATTCTATTGTTTAGACTGGTTTTACACTATTTTGTTTTGTTGGAATGTATTATGTGTGAAGGTATGGTCAGCTATTATGAAGAAAACAAGAGACCTTATGGTAGCCACTGTTGATTTCCTGTTGTCTTCTTGTGAGGTCGTGTGTTACTTGCACTGTTCTTTTCTGATTTTCTTTGTTCTGTTCTGTTTTGTATTGTTTTATTCTCTTTAAAAAATCCTAAAAAAGAAGAGACAGATTATTTTGTAACTAAAACTCCATGAATCACACTGGATATTTATCAAGATCTCAGTCTCATACTACAGCTATGCTTTCTGTATTATCAAACCATGTCTTCCAGAATTGTTATGAAAATTGAGTATGCTTTGAGTGTGGAGGAGACCAAGAAATTATATCTTTCATTTAATTAAAATTACATTTCTTACACGCAGTGGCTGCAATCTGTGAGTGAACTAGAAGCCAATAAACATGTTTCTGTGTGAAGATCAGTGGAATGACCCTTATTGTCCAGATCAGCTGAATCTCAGCTATTGATGTGACATTAATTAAGAATTCATCTGCAAAATGTCCCTCTAGGTTACAACCTAATAACCAAAGAATTTTATAATAGGATTAAGTATGAATGGAGTTCCTAAACTGACAAAATTTTAAAAATATTATTAATAAGAGAAAAGTTAAGAGCTAGAATTGTAGGGTTGTTCAGTATATTTCATGGAGTATGGGGAGGGTAGAACAATGAACTTGAAGATTCTCTACATTTTTCTGAATTCTCTGCAACTTCCACAAATCAGAGCTTCTCTTCTTATCCTAATTCACATTATTCTATTTTGTTTAAGGTATTACCTTACTCAAATGGTGACTCTATTAAGACAAATGGGGGGGCATAATTAAAGATATAATTTTAACACAGCTTCCTAAGTCAAGTTCGACAACCGCTTTTAACCTTGTTGCCTATAACACATTTATTTGGAGGCTGAATCACCAAAAACACAGTTTCTGTATTTATAATAACTTCTACCAAACACTTCCTCTAAATATTCTAAATAATACATCTTGGCAATATGTGATTGCTGCTAATACTGTGAGCTAGGGTCTGAGTTGAGATATTCAAAATTATAACTATATCCTTAAGTAGGCTGCTACTTAACCCACCATCCACAGAACTGAATCAAGGGATGATCAAGGAAGAGCAATAACAGGGCTTTTCAAAGTGTTACTGAGAACACATCAAGTTGCAAAGAGAAGCCATGATATAGGATAAAATCAAAGAACGAAAGTGAGATAAAAGTCGGGTTTGAACATAGATGGCTTATAAATTCGGCTAAAATGACTTTATAAAATTTTGTTCAAATTCTCCTTCCTTCATTGCACTAATCTGTTTTTGGTCCTAATCTTCCAGAGTCAGAGCAACAGGACCTATGTGAGTTCAGGAACCCAAGAAAAGCATTGCATTAAAGCCAGTGACTATAAACAGAAACTTGAGGACAGTCATCTGCAAATAGATGTTTCAAATCAGGCTACTTTTTCAAAATTAATATTGATAAATGCATCCTTCTCCATTTTAGATATGATTCTGAAGTTTCTAATAACTCAGATTTCTTATTGCCAATTCTCTGCCTGTATGCATACTGCACTCAAATTGCTCATTATTGAATGTGACTGCTTGCATCTCTTTATCTTCATTTAATTTTCCCTTTGGATATATATATATATATATATATATATATATATATATATATATAAATTTAGGACAAGCTATATATAATAGCTTGTCCTAATTTTTTTGTTTTTATTTGTGAGTGTGTGACATTTTTGACTCATTTTCTCAGTAATGCCTTTAGAGGTATGGCTAGTTTTTGTCTGCTCTTCATGCTAACATCTCTCTGCTGTTTGACCCCAAACTGGATACCAATAGCAACAGCTTCTTCCAGCTTTAGTTTTAATCAGACTTTTGCTTCTGCCTGGAGACATTACCATGTAACAGTGGTAAAACAGTTTTTCTAGTCATTTTGGTGATGAAATGTAAATAAAATGTGTGAAACTCTCAGAAGTAAAACCATTTGAAGTAAGCAGAGGCATTTGTTCCTTAATGGAAGAAATAAACTAGGAAGAAAGGTTTGGAGTATGTGCAATAGGTTGTTATACTACTGTCGATGCATAAAAAGTGTAATATAGTGAAAGTTCTGCAGACAGCTAAATATGATGAATTATTGACAGGAAAACTCACTGAAAAAATAGAATACAAGAGGGAAATGTTACATGGACACCTGTTTTCCTTGATGGAAGTTATTATTTGCCATGACTTGTGTTGTTTTAACATGAGATGTGTATGTGTGGTGTGTACGCTTGTGACCACACATACATCTATATGTCTGTGAAGTTCCTTTCAGTGGAAATGTATAGGTGCTTACCAAATAATGTATAGAAACATTCAGTATTAAAGACCACTCTATGGGAGAGATTTTGTAACTTGACTTGCCCTTTTTTTGTTGAGGTATCATTTACATGAAATAAAATTCACCCATGTGAAGTATGCAGTTACATGAATTTCAGTAATGGAAGACAGACCTATGATTAAAATCAATGACATAATACAGAATTATTAGATGTAGGCTTTTCATAGATGCCTTTTATAGAAGTTATTTTCCAGTCCTAGTTTATTGAAAGTTTCATTGAAGAAAGGAAAACTAAATTTGGTCAAGGGTAATACATATAATTTATATTGTTAAATTATACTCACTAAATTTTTATTTAGAATTTTTACATATATGTTCATGAAGCTTTTGGTCTTTTCTTTTCCCATAGTATACTGAGTTTGTTTATAGGGTGATTTGGCAGGTGCCATACATGGAATGTTTGTGTCCCCATGTAAAACGTTTGTTGAAGCTATAGGTTCAAATGTGATGGTCTTGTGCTCTATTTGGCAGCACATACATCAAATGTGATGATCTTTGGGGCTGGGGTCTTTGGAAGGCAACTGAGGGTAAACTAGACCTTGAGAGTTAGGCCCTAGTGGGATTACAAGCTCTTACAAGAAGAAATACCACAGCACTGGAATGTTTTGCTTCCCTTCTCTCCAAACACACAAAAGTGTCTTGGAGCCCAAAAATGGCTGGAAGTCATCTCCAAGTCAAGACCAGGGACTTCAGAATGAAGCTGACCTGGCTGGCACATGGATCTGGATCTTTCCAGACTTCTGACTGGAGAGAGAAAGAGATGTCTGTTGCTGAAGTCACTCAGCCTGTGGCATTCAGTACGACAGCCAATTCAGACAAACCAGCACTCCTTGTTGTACTTACGTTTCTTGAAGAATTTGTGTAGAATGGGTATTATTTCTTCCTGAAGACTTTGGTTGGCTTTCTCGTGGAAGCTTTCTAGGTGTAACGTTTCCTCTGTGAGAAAGTGTCAGTATAAATTTAACTTCTGTAATAGATATAAAATATTCATATTATTGACTTATAATGAGCATTGAAAGTTTATTTCTTTCATAGTTTATTTCTTTTCTTTTATAACCTCAAAATTGTACAAAGGTAACATTAGCTGCCATCCTCTGTCATCTATGATGTCTACAATTTGTTTCCTCTCATTTTTCCCTAATAAGTATAGCTGGAGATTTATCAGATTCATTAGTCTAAGAAGGAGATTTTTCTTTACTGATTTATCTTGATTTTGTGCTTTCTGTTTCATCAAATGTTATTCCAGTCTTTACTTCCTTTCCACTATTCCTGTGGGTGTAATTTTCATTCCTTTTCCCCATTTGTTAAAATGGAAAAGAGAACATTGATTTTATTTCTGTCTCCTAATCTATTTCAGGTGCTTAGTGCCTGAAGCCCTCCTCCTATCAGTAAGTATTTCAGGGACATTTCAGAAATTTGGTAGTTGTGCTTTAATTTGGAATTCATTCAAAATATTTTATTATTTCTCTTTTACCAATGAATTATTTAGCTTTCAAAGTTTCAGGATTTTTCCAGATACCTTCCTACTGTTGATTTTTAATGTTTTTATTATCAGAGAAGATACACTGTAAGACTTTAATCCTTTAAAATTTTTGGATGGAATCTGTTCCCTTGTAATATTCTGTGTGTTTTTGAAAAGCATCATGTGATCTGCTGTTGCTGGGCAGTGTGCCTACTATGGTTTGGATGTGGGTTGAGTTTATCCCTCAAGTGTTTCTCGGTTGGAAGTTTGGTCCCCCGTACTGTAATGTTAAAAGATGATGTGACTTCTAAGAAGGACTTATGAAAAGCCATGACAGTGCTGCCTCAGAGTTGATGTAGCTTCTCTGGGCTCTGGTTAGTTCTCCTGAGAATAGTTATCAGAGTAAGCCAGATACCCAATACTCACTAAATTCCTCTCTCACAATGCAACCTCCCCTTGTGCATATTCCCACCTGCCACCATGCATGCCATCTGCCATGAGGTTCTCAGCAGAGCCCAACCAATGTCATTTCCACAACCCTGAACCTTCCTCACTGTGAACTAAATAAGGTTCTTTTCCTTATGAAGTTCCCAGCTGCAGGTACTCCATATTAGCAATGGGAAACAGATGGATAGACTGTTTTACAACTGTCAGTTAGGTTAAAATGATGGAAAACATTATGTAAGCCTACAATATCTTCATCACTTGCTTTTATATTATATGAATTATATTTTTTTGTCTTTTTGAGACAGGTTTTCACTCTGTAGCCCAGGCTGGCTTCTAAGCAATCCTCCTGTCTTGGCTTCCCAAGTGCTGGGTTTACAGGCATGCACCATTATGCCTGGCTTTATATGAATTACACAGAGGGAGACATTAAAATCTCTGACGGTCATTGTGGATTTGTCTATCTTTTCTTTAAGTTCTATCAATTTTTTGTATCATAAATTTTGATATTGTTATTAGATATATAAACACTTAGGAAAGTTATGTTTGATTTAATTAACTACTTTTCATTTATTTACTTACAATCTATCTTGGTCTTCTATTTGAAATACATTTTTTGAAAGAAGCATATTGTGGGGCCATGTTTTTTGTTTCTTTCTGACAATCCCTGACTTTAAGTTGGCCTAGTTAGACCACATAGGATGCATGATTATTAGGTTTTAAACATTTTACTAACATTTATTTTTTATTTATCTCATCCAATCTTCATTCTGCTTTTCTTTTCCTGACTTTGTTTATATTAATACAAAACAGTTATTATCCCATTTTCTATCTTTTACTGGTTGATTATCTATAATTTGTTTTGCTATTTTAGTGTTCATAGCTTTTCTGTTTGATTTGCCACAATCTACCTTATATTCAGATGTTGTGTAAGGGCCTTACAATAATACCCTTCTATTTCTCTATTCTTGTAGCCATATTTATTACTTAGACATATGTTATAAACAACATTGCACTGTGACTCTTTAACAATTATCTTTTAAGAATAATGTTTTAAAAATATTTTTAAAACCTTATCTTCCCATCATGTAATTGACTTTTCTAATTCTCTATTTTGTGCAGATCCATGTTTCCAATCTGCTATTATTTCTAAAGTTTGCCTTCACCTTGACCCTTAAAGGTATTTTTTAAAAAACAGTTTTGTAGTATGGATCTGAAAGCAATGAATTCTTTAGATAATTTAAAATTTTATTTCATCCTAAACTTGGAAAGATATTTTGACTGAGTATAAGATTTTAGATGACAGTTTTTCCCCAATATACTAAAAAGTATTTTTCTTATAGTTAGGATTCATTGAGTGTTTTGGAACTATGCTTCCACAACTTTCATCAGAAGTTTGGGGAATTTCAGCCACCATTTCTGTAAACATTTTTTCTATCCAGCTCTATCTCTTTCTCTTCTGTGATATGGACATTATTTACATGTATGTTAAACTTCTTGCCTTCCTCCCACAGCTCAGCTCACAGAAGCCCTCTTTATTTTCTCTAGTTCTTTTTTCCTTTAGACAGTTTTTATTGTGGTCTTCAACTTCACTCATATTTTGTTTTCGATTTTTAATCTTTTATTCTCTTTCAGTGGATTTTTATTCACTTTTTGTGGTTTTCATCTCCAGTACATAGTTAGATAATATCTCTAGTAATGAAAATATCTGCTATCGTATACTTGGTTGCTCATTTTAGATTCTGCTTCAGTTGTGACAGCATTTCATCAAGTTGATTCATATTGTTATGGATCATGTTTTATTGCTTCTGTGCATACTTGCTAAATTTCTATTGGAAGAAAATATTGTAAATTTCACCTATTGGGTGTTGGATGTTTATGAGTATCTATAAATGTTTAGCTTTTTTATGAAATAGGATTATATTATTTGACAATAATTTTATCAGTTTTGCTTGTAGCTTTTAATATTCCTTTCAGGAGATAAATGTGTTCAGTCTAATTTTTCCTCCTTAATGAAAAAGTTCTCAGCATTTGAGTTATAAATGCAGAGAATTGACAGTCTGGTTGGTGGGGACAGACACAATTCTTTTTTCGTGTAGAACATTGAGTATTTTAACTTCTTAGCTTTTTAAGCAGGTGACATTATTTCTTCCCTGCTCATAAAATTTTTTTTCTCACATGCATGTGTTTGTCAGTACCCAGCTAAATATTGCAGAGGCATCTGTAATTCTCCAGCATTCTCTCTGTGCAGCTCTCATCTATGTTACTCTATTCTGAAAACTTGCCCTGCACTGTGATTTCTGCCTGTTCCACTTAAGAAATCTGCTAGATTTTTTCCTGTGAGCTCCCTGTCTGTGCCACACTCTAGGAAATCTCTCCAATGATGTGAAAAATCAGAGGGCACACTTTGATCCATTTCTCTGGAAGCACTAGATTTTGTTGCCATGTTGAAACATCAAGTCTTTGTATACGTTTCATCTTTAGTTTTTAGTTATTTCCAGTGGGGAATCAGGATCCAAACTTTTTTGCTCCACCTTGATCAGACATACATATGTTGAATTTCGCTGAATCTAATCAGAGAGTCTTTTTTGGCTCAAAGTGCTAAGATTTTCTGTATGAGTCAGATGAAGTTAGGTGGAGAAAAAGGACAGGAGAGGGTTAGGGATTCTACACATTTGAAGTAGATGGCCATTAAGATGTAGGGATATATGAGATTATGCAGATACATGTATCATAAACACCTATATGGTGTTTTCCCTACAGAAAGAATCACACTTACGACTTCTAAAAAGAACTCCTTGGCCTATTTAATGAGACAAGACATTCAGGTGTTTGCAAGCTGGAAATAACACAAATGAAGGAACATATGTACCTAATTTCTGATATGTCAAATACTTAAAAAGTCTTTTCATGGAGAGGGAGTTAGTTTCTTTAAATATGAAATAAGGTGGGAAGAAAAGATGAACCTGGCAGTTGATTACAATTATAGAATTATATGGGAAGTTTAGATTTGTAATCCCATGGAAACATTCTTAGAATTCTAGCAAGCTAGTGCCAAACTACCATTTCTGGTGCAATCTACAGTGAAAATAAAGACACATACATATTTATAATTATGGGAAGCTGAGTGTCCTGAGTCCATTCCAGATGAAGTTCAACAGAACAAATGTCTTGACCCTGGGCCTAGCTTGGATTTTATTAATTTGTGAAGAAGGGAGTGGCTTGAGGATGAGTGATTGTGAGAATGGCGGGAAATATGTGAGTACTGTGAGCTGGGCTATGTAGGAGACCTGAAAGCACCTCTGCAATATGCAGAGAGAAGGATACCCAGAAAGACCAATCTGTATAACACAATTGATTTTAATTTAATGTGTAGGGGGAGGTGCTTCAGCTCTGATGTGCAAACTTTTCTGCCTTGGGAAGCCATTGCTCTTGCCTAGAGGCTTGACCCCAGTTGACAGCCCTGGAGGGGTGGATCTGCATCGCGCTGGGCTCAACCATATTTTGATGAGAATCATGGGGTGGAGAAACAGCAGCTGTCCCCTGACTTCAACAATTGTGCATCAGCACCTCAACTAGCCTTATTTACATTGCTTAGAACCAATTGAAGGGAAAAGGAAATGGCTTAGCCAGCTCTGCACATATCAGTACATAGAGATAGGGCCAGGTTTAGTCGAAGTGGAGATAACTCTCTTTGTTCAAAGAGTCGTTCAGGTGATCCTCCATAACAATCATATTGTATATTCGTTTTCTGTAACTGTAGGATTAGAAAAATTTTCCTTTAATTGCAACATGATAGATAATACTCATTTCTGTTAATGATGCCAATAGACAGTGTGCGTGATTTAAAAATATTTGTCACAATCGATGGAGCTCTGCTGGTTGGTTGTGAATTGTAATGGCTGAGTTTAATTGTAGCCTTAACTTCATCTAATTAGCAAAACTGGAACTGAACTATCGATGAGCCCATGTGAATAGTGTGAAGATTCTCTTTTTCATGTAACTACATATTATTTGAGTTAGATTTTTCAGCATAGATAATCATAATATTATACAACATAAACAGGAAAAGAAATTTATAATCCTTTGGTCTTATCAGTACCTCATAGGTCAAGTTCATTTGTAAATTTTTACATGATTAACATTCTTGAGAATGTAAAGATTTTAGTTGTGATTTTTTCCATTAATCATTATAATGGAAATATTTCTGATATTGTTACATACTATTGCAATTCTGTGGAATATAATTTTTAATAAATGATATACCTACTATTGATACACTATTATTTACATGGCCAATTGCCAATACCTACTATTGACTCATTTTTCATTTTTTTCACAGCTGCATGTAACATTATGGTGAGTATCTGAAAGTCATGGAATTATTTCCTTTAGATGCCAGTACTTCCTGTTATTTGAGTTCCTATTCTTTCTCTTATAACTTAGTGTAAAATCAATAACAAAAGGAATTATCACATTACTTTATATACATTGCCCTTAAAAACGTCCCTAGTTGACTCTCCTAACTCATATTCTGGATTTCTTGCCCTGGACTTTATGTTACAGTTACAAGGAATTCTTCATTGCTTCTCTATTCTAGATGTGCATCTGTGAAAGCACATCATGGAATTTCATGCAAAAGTAAAAAACAAGATACTTCTATCTATGTCTCTGTGCAACTAGCTAATGAAAAAGAGATAAGGTTTAATGAGAATAAATGAATTCAGTGATTCATATTTTAAAATCTTTTAAATAAATCGAATATTATTTAGAGATTACTTTTTACCTCATGGAAGGTCTTTTAGTAAAAATTAACATAAGTTTAGAAATAAGGCAAAAGGAGGACAGCATGACCTTCATTGTCATGTCATGCTAATAAGCCTGCTTGAGGCCTTACTGACTCCAGGGACATATGCTATTCCCTGACATACCATTGATTGGCAGCGGGTACTCCACAATTCTTTAAAGTTGGATCCAAATTCATAGTGAACTAATTAAATGCAAATGATTTTTCCAGAAAGAAGACAAATCAAATGGCAAAAAGTCTCCTCTTATAAGATGAGCCAGTTTCAAATTTATTTTAGTAATTTTATTCCAGCATTATTTTTTTATTTTTCTGATTTTATATAATTAACACTTTACATACATGTTTAGAATGTACATGTTTATAAAATATATTAAAATATTAGAATGTGCTTCTGTTAGAAGATGAAAGTAGAAAAACATAAGAAAGAATTAAATTATTATCCTCCAGGCTACTAATTACACAAAAGTTTTCCACAGAATAATATTCCCAAAAGGTAAAATAATATGTTAGCAAACTAAAAAATGATTACTATTTTAGAATACTAGTTTTTAATTTGTGAGACAGTTTGTACATCCAGGAATAATGTACTGAGAATAAGTAGATTTGAAAAAACTATTTAATTTTGTGTTGTGGAACATGTTTAGTGTTATGGCATTAAACTATAATTTTTAATATTTTATTAGTGCATGCTAATATTACATGATTATCAGGTTTAGTATGGAAAGCTGGTACATGCATTTAAGGTATCTTAATTTCAATCCCATGGACCCCCTTCTCCCTTTTCTCTCCTCCCTCATTTGTTCCCTTCCCTGTCTCCAGAAGTCTGATTCTTGGTTTACTGTTCTCTCTTCTGTCTTTATTTATTATTAAATTGTGATTTATTATCACTTAATAATTTATTAATAGTGATTATATTTTTTATTTTTATATAAGGAAAACCTGATTCTTAACTTTCTGAGTCTGGCTAATTTAATTCAATATGATGGTTCCTACTTTCATCCATTTTTCTACAAATTGCATGATTTCATTCTAATTTTTATATCTGACTAATATTCATATATATATATACATCATATTTTTC
>RJWT010049324.1:0-11007 GCA_004365215.1 Cuniculus paca
GGGTCCAAGGTGGGGAAGAATGGGAATTCCTAAGGTGGGCATAAGGTGGGACAGAACTATGGTTTAACCAATAAAGTTAATTGCTCAGGTAAAATTGATTAAGTCCGGGACAAATGGGGATATGAGTCACGTAGCCAGCGAGCATGTTTAAGGAACAGTGACTCTTCCCCTAGGGGATCGAGACAGGTGACTCTGGCTTCCTTAGGGAGCTAAGGACCTATTTAGAATACCAGTCCTCAGGAAGTGGGTGCATTTGTTTGATCTGTTGTCCCAGGACCGGCCCATAGCAGGAGGTGCTTTTCTCCTTTACAGTTGCAAGGTATCTAGATTTTTGCATTGGCTCCTTGGAGGACCTGGCCCTGTCTGACTGCCTATAATAATTCTAACCATCTCAGTTTCCTGTAACACTGAAACGGGTTCTCAGCGGTGAGATCATCTTTATCACTCTTCCTAGGACATTTTTATTCGGCTGCATTCAAGTCCTCCACAAAGTTGACTGAGATGGGAAACCAAGACGTCATCAGAAAGCCCTCCCTACCCTTTCACTCTTGCCAGATACAGAGCAAAACCCTAACACCTGAAGAGGGAACATGGCCCAGAGCCTCCCTGGCCCTCAGCCCCCCACCCAGCCACATCTCTGCAGTCATCAGTGCCCACGTGGCCATCCCACTTGTCCAACAGACAGGTCTACCCAGGAAGCAGTCAGAACCAGGACTTTCCCTAAGAAGCACAGGATTCTGGGCATGGAGTGAGGACCTGGTCCTTCACTGCAGCCATCTCAGGTCAGTCACCCAGGGAACCTGGGCGAAGTGGGCGGAGCACCTGCCCTTTGACGTTCGCATCTGCCTTTCTCCAGAGCTCGCCAGGCTCCCACGCTCCTCCTCCGACTAACTGCTAACATAAGTATTTTTGCAAAATACTGTGCATCTTTTAAAAGGTGTTGTCAGAATTAGCTTCTGCACATGAGAGAAGTTGTCATTCAGAAAATATTGAAATGTGTGCATAATATTCATGTGGAACACTAGCACCTAGAATTTTGTGTGCCCAGACCCACGTGTAAAGTTGTACATAAACTTCATGGGATGAAGCATGGGGTTGGAGAAGAGTTGCAGTGTCTGAGTCAGAGAGCGAGAAAGAGAAAGAGGGGAGGGAAGGAAGGCAGGCAGAGGATGTGGAGTTTACACAGAAAGGAAGTCTTGCTTGTTGGACACGACAGGTTAACTCCCACACACTGACCAGTTATTTCATATAAGCACCATGTCCAGGCATCCAGGCTTACAATTTCAAAGAAAAAAAATCACTGGGTTTTTATAACCAATAAAATTCTTGACTGTGAGGAGCCACAGAATGAAAGAATGCTATTCCAAAGTGAGGATGGTTTCGAACACACACAGGAAAGTGAGTGTCATGGGCCGTGTAGGTTTGGTGATGCCTGCTGTGAGGACCTGGCCCCCGCAGGATGGGGGCTTGAGAGTGTCATCAAGGGGCACCTTCACCATGGCCACCAAGGAACAAAGACCCCCGGAGAGTGCCTGGGGCAGTGCCTGACCAAACCGTGGATGCGTGCTGATCCCAGCACACGCGCACCACATGGGAGAGGAGAGGTCGTGTCCACCTGATACGAGTCACACGCACAGGTTCCCCAGCACTGCTCTGTGACTGGGACCAAGCAGAAGAGGCAAAGGACAAAGGTTGGAGACAAATGTGTGCGCGTGTCGGCTCTTATTCAGCGGTCACCTCAGGGCCACTCAGAAGCCTGCCCAAAATTTAGTCGAAGAGGACTGGGTAGGAGTCACCGCGAATGTCGTCTGGAGGAGGGTCCTAAGGGTCATGGGAAGGGGCCGTCTGGCTGCCTTAGACAGGAGCAGCGGGTGCTGCACTTTTGTGAAGCCGGGGACCGGATGCACGCTCCCAAGGGAGACTGAGGCAGCATGAGTGCCTTCCAGGCTCCACCACAGCCTGGAGGACCCAGGGCAGGTAAAGAACAGTATCAGTTTTCTTCGGACACTGGGACATGAGTTCCAGAAACTCGTCTGGGAACGTTCTGCTTGTTAATTCCTGTAACGCATAGGTCGCCCAGTTCCGCAGCTTGGCTTTGGGCCCGATCCTTGAGCTCCAGCAAGCGGACAGGATGAAGGGGTGACCGGAGACGCCGCAGGGCCTTTCTGGGAACGACTGGCTTCAGCGATGCCTGGATGCCTGGGCTTGTCCCATACGGAGAAGTCTTCTCAGCCTTCGGCGCTCCAAGGTGCGTAAGAGGAGGAGATGTCCCTTGGCTGGTGCCTGCCTTCTCCAAGTACTCAGGTTCGGTGACACTGGAGTGAGTGACGGTCCTCTATGGGTGCTACCGCCGCCTGTGAGCCAGGTCTCCACCCACCTCAGTGAGCTGTCAGCAAGGGAGCTGGGGGGGGGGAGCAGAGGTGGCCTCTGCAGAAGAGCGGGGGCTGAGAGGAGGAGGAGGCTGCCTGTGATCTCTGCCCTAGGGGAAGTTTCATGACACTCAGCTCCTTTTGTTAAGCAAAGTAGTTCTCCAGGCCAGACAGAAGTGGGCGTGAGTACCTACTGTGGGAAAGGAAAGCTCCCTTTCGCAACCGGGAAATCAAAATTAACTGCCAACGCTCCCGCTGGCAAGGTTTCTGCATGGTGAAATCTGCCGCTGCTTTGTGTAATGCCCTGGTCACGGGGTGTGGGGTCACCTAGGCCAGGGTTGTACCCTCTCCCGCCAGGATGAGGACAAGCCCCTTCCCTGACCCCATCGTCGGAACTTGAACCCCACGCTTGCTCCCGCTCGCAGTGCTGGCCTGCTGGGGTGGGTGCCCAGGCGTCTGCTCTCCACACTCTCTGGGTTCAGCTCCCAGCCCACTGCTCACCATGGCTGGTGTCCGCGCCGAACTCCTCTGGGTTGGTCCCCAAGGCTGGTTCAGCTTTGATGTCTGCAGTCCCAGGCCTGGGCGGGGGAGCCGCACTCTCCACCCTCCTGCCCCTGCAGCAGCTGTGGTAGAGGTCTGCAGCCAGGGAGTAACCGGCATCGCAGACAGGAAGGCTTGGGATGAGGGCCTCGCACTCTGGACCCGCCGTGGACGGCTGCGCATATTCAGGAACGTGCATTGCTCTGCCCTGGGCTCGTCGGCAAGGATGGTGAACACGGAAGTAAATGCCTATTAGCTAATTCCAGGCCAGGGTCACCGGGGGTTAAGTAGCTCTGGTGATCTCCGATGGGGCAAGGCAATCTTGAGCCCCTTGTGGTCACTGAGCACTTCGTTTCCGGGGACAAAGTTTTCCAGTGACAAAGTTTTCCGGTGCACAAGGCAGGGGCACCTCTGTGGCCGAGTTTCCACTGGAACAGTCTGCAGCCAGGCCAGAGAAGGTGGCGAGGACCTCCTAGCATGAAGGCCTGACACGTCCTGCAGGCAGTTAGCGGCCTCTGCTCCACACAACCCGGGTGCAGCGTGGCGTTGGGCAGTGCCTCATCCACTGTCCACTTCAGCCCCTTCTGTTGCCTTTTTGAGGAAGAGAGGGGCACTGGTGTGGCCAAGTCCACGGAGGGAGGGACTGGGGCCATTATTCACAGCTCCGACCACCACCTTCCTTCCAGAAGATTCCCTGGCTTCAGCCCCGCCACCTCCCGAGATTCCTGCCAGTGTGGCTGGGGCTGCCCTGGAGTGCTGCGCCCCGTGGACTAATCACAGATCTGCACTTGGCCCATGACGGGCCTGCTATATAAGCAGCACTCCCCAGCCATTTCTCGGGTTCACCTCCCTTCAGCCAACTGAGCACCCCTGTGCTGCTGCACAGGGGCTGCTCACAGGAAGACTCGCCCCAGCGGTCCGTCAACCTGCTCGTGACCTATTTCTTAGGCAGTGTGGCCCCGAGGGTCCTGGAGAGCTCCTCAGGACCACTGAGCAATGAGCAGTAGGGGCCGTGGGCACTGCAGCGCTCCCAACGCCAGCAGCCGGTGAGGAGCTGAGACAGAGACTGCACTGGGCTCCACCCAAGCTGGCACTGGGCGGCAGCAGCAGGGACCAGCAGCTGGCTGTGACGACTGCGTCGGTATCTGGCGTTATCCCGGACCCCAGTCCGGTGACATCGGGACGGCCTGCAGAGCTGCGCTTTGCCAAGGCACAGTCTCCACTGGATTTGAGCAACAGAACCCCAGGCTGAGTGGGACATGTGCAGCCAGTGAGAAAGGAGTGAGCGAGAAGATGCGCTTGAGGGCAGAGGCGAGGCAGCGGGAGCGTCAGGCCGTATGATTTGTGAGGTGTTAGCAAGCACAGTCACCCTGTAGAAATGCGCAGGGCCAGAGCAGAGCCAGGCCCAGGCTGCCTGCAGCCACAGCCTGTGTTTGGCCACTGGCTGCCTGTGTCGGTCACCAGAGACCCATGCCCCAGGGAGCTGACCACAGCTGGGCCAACGGGCAGCACTGTTGCTCTAAGCTCAGAAAATGGAGTTTGGATATCTTACATTTTGACCTATTTGTAATAAAATGGAAAAAGCACTGAAATATTTCTCTACTGCATCAGTATTGGTTTGGCCAAGTGGAGGAAGTGTCTCAACCTCGGGGTGAGGTTTTCTTCACCGAGGAGGAGTGAGAGGGAGGGGCGGAGGAGGGACGGGGGGCTTGGTCCCTGCAGCGCTTTCTTTCAGTACATAGGAAGCAGAACGTTGGGTGGACCACTCTCAGGCCTGGAGGCATCGGGGCTGACCACTGACCACTGCGCTGGATGCAGCCTGCTTGGCTTCCCAAGCAGAATTTTTTAGGGTTTACTCACCACATATCTCTGTTTTAAAAATACGGTGCAACTGGGGAAGAGAAGTCCGGAAAAGTTTTCTTCTGGGCCATCTTTTGGCCCGTGGCACGTTGCTGTGGCTTTGAGTGTGGTTTTTGGAAAAAGCAAAAGGAACTGGAATGAGCCTGTTCAGAAGACAGATGGGCCCACCGGAGGCAGCAGCCCCTCCTCTGAGAGCACCGCTTCGAGGCTGCAGGACGAGGACGGCAGAGCAGCCGGCTTCCCTTCGGGCTCGGTCACCCCACGTCAGCACGGACACCGAGCAGCACGCCGTTGTCACATGGCTGCCACGGCACCCGCAGCAGGGGCTCCTCGCACCGTCAGAAGCCACAGCTGCTGTTGCCCAGAACTCTTCTCAGTGGCTGACGCTGCCAAGGTGCAGACCCCTCCACGCACAGGACCGCAGCAGCCAAGAGAAGGAGTTGGCTTCCGCGGTGACAGGCAGCACATGCCTGCGATACACTCGGCACAGAGGGCAGCCAAGGGGAGCAGAGGTCATTCTGCAGCCTGGACAGCCGAGCTGGCGTCCGAGTCGGGGTCTGTCCTCTGCCGCTGCCCGAGCATGGCCACGGGGCAGCATCTGGCTAACAGTGCGCATGGCTCCCACTCTGTGGGCCAAGGCCGTCAAGGGAGAGTGAACGCATGCTGAGGGCAGGCTCCAGATCCCAGAGAGGATCGTGGCGGGCAGGCAGGCAGCTGGGAACATCACGCCAGCCCGCAGCGCTGAGGGCCCTCGCCGTCTCCGGCACCCTCCCAGCTTGTGGGGGTAGAGGACAGGTAGGGAGCCCAGGCAGCAGCAGCTGAGACCCAGTGCAGGGCAGGCGGGGCCCTCAGACCTGGGGGCAGCAGGACAGGTGGAATGGAGCTGCCCTGGGCCTGGGCCTCCCACCAGCCACTTGCTGGCTCCCCTGCTAGATGCCCTGACAGATGCTCAGCTCACCTCGCTGGCTCCGGCGCAGCCAATCTCAGGCCTGCAGATCGGTTTGGAGTGCAGGAGGGTGACGGCGTGTGGCACATGGCGGACAGACGACAGTGTCCCTGCCCCCGCTGACTTCCCCACAGCACTGCACCCTGGTTTTCGCACTCAGACCACACGGCCTGCAGCCCCATACCAGATCAGCTTGCCTCCCCCTGGGGACCTCTCGCACATCACCTGCACCCGTCAGCACCCCCAGAGCAACAGAACCCCGGAGGCGCCTGCGTGTGCATGCTGGTCCACCTGTGTGCACATCTGCACACACACATGCGCATCTTCCATCCAGAGGGAATCTCAGAGAGCCGGCTCCCCGGGCGCTACTGGTCAGGAGGCTCAGGCGGGGTTCCCATTCCCCCTTCTCAGGGAGTCTCAGCTCTTAGGGCTTCAGCGGCCTGGATTGCCCCACTCGCTCCTCCGCAAGCTGGCCCAGCCACAGCTGGGTGCTGTGTGATGAACGGCTGGTGCCTTGGCCGGGCCGGGCCAGGGACACCGGCATCTTGCTGCCCCTCAGCTGGGGGCCCCTCCCGCCCTCCTTCCCTGGCTGGCACCTTCTCACCCCTCAGGGTCAGCTCAAGTCGGGCCCTTGTGGTGCCCATCTTATGCCAAATGTGTGTCCATCCTGTCCTCCTGCGTCCTCCCTGCTCGGACCAGGCTCCAGGGCGGGCCATGGCGTCCTGGTCACCGGCAGGACTGCTGCCCTGGTGGTGCAGCGGCATCAGCACAGTGACAGGATGTGGCCAGGGTCGCCAGCTTCTGGGACTGTGCGGGACAGGGTGGGGTGTCCCCAACACAGGGGACGGCCAGGTGCTGATGAGCTTGGGTTTTACCCCCGGGGCCACCAATGGCAGCACTGCCCACTGTGGTGTGACTCGTCCTCCGGAACTTCAGCCATGTGACTCCGCTCATGAGGTCCGTGAGGCCTGGAGATGCTGAGCACCAGGCAGCAGCCGACACAGCGTCACCGCCCTGGCCAAGGCGTCTGCTGGGCCCAGGAAGGACAAGCCTGGGCAGCACGGAATGCATGGCACCCCAGGGACGCTTCCTGCTGGGCCCTGCTCTCCCGTGTGAATCGCAGTGCCCACCCTGGGCTAGGCTCCTCCCACGCCGCCCTGCCCGCCTGTCCCGGGGCTAGGACAGCTCCGAGGGGCACGTGTGCCTCCAGAGGCTGAGTAATCACTGGCTCTGTATCGGGAAAGCTGTTAAAACCGGTTCTGTTTTCTTACTCCAAAATCAGAAAGACAGTCCCTGGCCTGGGTGTGTCCCACACCACACGGGCGAGACGAATAGAGTGATAAACGGATTAAATGTCTTTTAAAAAAGAATTTGTTTTGCTGCTAACTGAGTGAATAGTTTTAACTGTTTTTCTGTTTTTCAACCAACCATATTCTTTCATCTGTTTTCTAAGTCTTTCTTTGAGATCCCGTAAACTGATTCGGAATGCTGCGACCTTGAGCCAGCCAGGCTAAGAACAAACATTGATTTTTGAATTGATTTATCTGAAATATTTAGAAAACCAAGGGCAATTCTTAAATTGTCATCTATCATATTTACAAATTATCTCGTAGCCCCCAACTATACATCCAAGAAGCGCTGTTTTTGGAACATGAACAAAAGCATGCTATTTAATTCAATATAACTAACAATATTTTTGCAATTCCTGTGAATTCTTCTGTGCTGATGTTACAAAGTTAATGCTTAGACCATAACGTTCCTATTCTGAGGAAAAATGAGAGAACAAGAAGGATCTGGGGGTTCTTTGCTTGAAATTTGTGAAGCTCATTACTTAAAGCGCTGTGTCTAACAATGTCTTTACCTGGCTGTTACCATCGCCTGTGTTAAACACACAGGGTGTGTGTGGAAGTGCGAATCTTGGCGACCGCGACGCCCGAGTTAGTGCGGGGTTGTTGGCCAATCGCTCAGCCGCCCAGGGCTGCTAGCCGCGAGCCCTGATTACTCAATGAGAGGTGAGTGAGGCAGCTCCCGCCTGACACGAGTTACAGCACAGTGGAAGCAACTGAAACTGTGCGAGTGTGGAAACATTCGGCACCCTGACATCCCCACAGCTTCAGCCTCATTCTGCTCGTTACCTTTCTCCCCAACGTCTGTTCAAAACGAAGGTAGTTGTATTTGAGTACCCGAAATTAACCCGTGTTTGGCTGGAACCATGGAATTCGCTGCCATCCACATGTAGGGTTCAGCGAGCGTGGACCCGCTCTGTGCTCGGTGTCAGACACACACGCAGTCCTCGGCGCGGTGCCCTCGCGTAGATGTGTGAACACTGAGCGGTGCACAGTGACAAACTCTGCCCACGGCGCCCCTAGGCCACTCAGAGCAGAAATCCTTCTCGGGCTCCCCGCTCCCTCCCTCCTCTCCCTTTAGGGTGCGCCCCCGCAGCACGTGTGAAATCCCACGCAGGAGGGGAGAGGGCGGAAGTGTGCGGCGTTGGCACTCAGGCTGGGCTCACTGGGAGAGGACAGCCTGCGACCAGCCTCTGTGGCCCCACCAGGGCCCGCATTCCCCAGAGCACAGCCCTTGAAGGCAGGGACGGTGCACGCAGAGTGAGATCCAGGCCCAGGAGTCTCTGGGTCTGAGGACGAAAGTGCTGCTGAGGCCACAAGGGCACCAGGGACCCTGCCAGAGAGTCCAGTGGGCAGTGTGAGGCGGGAGGCCGGGGCAGGGCAGTCACTCGGGGTCGGGGACGGCGAAGTTCGGCCTTGAGCTGCCCTTGGCAGATGCAGTGGTCACCCTGTCCCCTGCTGTCCTCCATGCCAGCTTTGTCCATTTTCCATGGAAGTGCAGTTGTCCACTTCCTGTTCTTAGCCTAATTTTATGGAATTCTCTCTTTTTTTTCTGATATTTATACTTATTTTATTAGACTTTCAAAGAAAACCTCGGGGTCTTCTTTATCCACTCCACTCCTTTCCTATTTTCTAAATATTTTCCTACCTTTGTCTTTATATGATGCAGAGGTGTATGTTATGCATCTACCCATAATTTCTTTTAATTTATTTTTCTCCTAGACCCCTTTAGAGTTGAAAGTGTAGTTCTTTTATTTTAAATCATCCTAGTTTTAAACACTTAAAGCTATGAAATCCCTGACTGTATCTTCAGTTGCATCACACAGTCTTTTCATTGTCATTTATTTTCTTCCAGTCCATATTTTCTTTCTTTGCTCCTGCTTCGAGCTGAGCATTTAGAATTTTAAAACTTGCCTGTGGTTGTATGTCTTTTTTATCGTCAGTTTCCAGTGTGGTTGCACTGTGATCACAAAGGACTAAGGAAAAACAAGGAGAAGATGATGTAAGGAAAGAAGCGTAGCCATGAAACATGATACCGAAAAGCAGACAGGAAACAACGAAACAAAAAGACCCAGTGCCCGCCCTGGCCAGCAGCAGGTCTGGCCTGCCGATCAGCACATCAGGCGAGGGGAGGAAATGAGCGAAGAGCCACCGGAGAATGCTCACTGTCCCTGCGTGACAGCCAAGAAATGCCTGAGTGTTCTGCCCTGATGGTTCAAAAGTTGGGCTGGTGTCTTAGTTGCTTTTCTCACTGCTGAGACACAAACCTGACACCCACAAGTCAAAGGAGGAAAGGTTCATTTTTAGCTCATAGTCTGTAGAGGTTTCAGTCCACACTTGGGTGGCGTGTCAGAGGGAAACAGTCCCCAGCAGGGCAGGCAGGAAGCAGCAACAGCAAAGCCTTCGTTTCCCCTTATATTCCGTCCAGGGCATAGGCCTGTGGATTAGTGCCCCCACCCACAGTGGGGCTTCCCATTTCCCATACCGGGAACAACGCGAAACCAGTCAGTGGACTAATTCAGTTATCACACCCTGTCTTGGTTACTTTTCCTTAGTTGCTGAGACAAACACCTGACACCAAAGTGAAGCAAGGAAAGGTTTATTTAACTCACAGTTTCTGGAGATTTCAGTCCATAATCAGCTGGGTCCAAGGCAGGGTGGCACGGCACAGGGACAGCACTTCAAGGCAGCAGCCAGAGCAAAAGAGAAAACAAGCCTCTTCTCTACCCTCAAATTGTACTCAGCTCCCCCCACCTTCAGGGTGGGTGCAACACACAAAATGTCCTTGCCCTCCTTTGCACAGGATGAGGATGTTTACAAAGTAAGAACCCTGGCTCCCTGCTGAGTCTCACAGTTAAACTTCTAACCTTCTCAAGTTGACACAAGGTATTAACCATAAGACACCCCATTCCATATTCACACACCTCAGATCCCGCCACCCCCCAAATCTCTGCTAGGCGTGCATGAGGCCTCAGGGGGACCTCCAGACACAAGCCCTAACAGCTAGAGCCTCAATCCTAACTCCCTGGGTCATTCCTAGGTCTTTTCCTTCCTAGGTGAATTTAATTATTTCCATCTCTTCTGTTAATTTGGAGGAAGGTGTTTCAATGCAAAAAAATGTGCCCGGAGTCCAAATTGAGACACTGCCCCACCTGCATTGGTCTTGTTTACCACTCATTTCTGATTTCCCGAGGTGACCAGTGCTGGGCCTTACGACAGCTGCAGAGTCGTCAGCCTGACTTTCTCACCAGGTTTAAGACACAAACCATCTGCAGGTGGCTCACGTTCAGAGATTAACAGTGCCACCTACGAGTGGGACTCTTCAGGACTCTTGGATTTATATGACTGGACAAAACCCCAGGCCACATTTGAGGACCTACAGCATACTCTTTAGACCCTTGGGAATTTAAGACTGAGGAACGTGGAAGAACGACAGACACAGGAAATAAAAAGCAGTGGGACCTCGGGTACCATCAACTGTCTAGAACCTGCAGGTGTTTTTAAATACACAACTTCTTCAAAATCAGTCTCTCAAGATCACAATTTCCTTGTCTTCTTTCTTCTATCCTACTTCTATTCTTATTTCTTCTAACCTACCTGTTTTTAGTACCAGTTCCTACTACTAAAAATGTCGTTTCCTTATTTTTCTGGTAAACTCCTATTCATCCTTCAAAACCTTGTTCAGCACTCAGAAGAGATGAGGTTGGGAACTACCCAGACAGAGGAGGGTGCAGCCCACTTGCTATGGAGCAGTTGGGGCTAAAGGAGGTGACACCTGCCCCAGACCTGGCCCTCAAGTAACTCAGACAGATAACAAAGATAGCAGCCTCGAGTGCCGCTGAATAGTTGTACTGCATGGTCCTCAGCGTCTCAGACACTGCACTTTAGGACCCAAGTGCTGGTCCTAAAGCTTGGCCTCTCCCCCTCCTACTCCCCTTCTCCTTCC
>RJWT010049325.1:0-11015 GCA_004365215.1 Cuniculus paca
TTTTTATATTGTGTATTCCTTAACAACTTACTGAAGTTATAGCTATTTTTGACATTTTTGCTTTTAAGATTAATATTATAGATTTAAAATAATAGTAAAGGTATATTCTTAATTTGTTTATGAATTTACTTCTATGAATTTACTTTGTATGTTTCCATAATAGTAATTACCCTTTCACTTCCAGTTAAAGCACCTGAGCATTCTCTGTAAGATCTTTCTACTGGGAATAAATGCCTTCAGCATTTGTTTGTCTAGAAAAGGCTTTATTTTTCCACCTCTGAAGATAGCCTTGCTGGATATAGCATTCTAGTCTGGCAGTATTTTATCCCCATTCCACACCTCCCCAGGACATTGAGCATATCATTCTGTTTGTTCCTAGCTTGCAAGGTTGCTGCTGAGACATTCACTGATAGTCTACTAGAAACCTTTTAGGTGACTTAACAGTTTTCTTATGTCACTGGTAGAATATTGCCTTTTATTCCACTTTTGTTAGTTTGAATTTAATGTGACTTTCAGAGGGTCTCTTTGTATTGAATATATGTGGGAAATTTAGCACTTCATGAATCTGGGCTTAGAAATTTTTTATTAGTAAATCAGATTTCTGTGCTTCTTACTCTAGAAAATTCATTATACAAATATTGGCTTGCATATTAGTGTCCCTGTCTTGGTTACTTTTCTCTCGTTGCTGGGATAAAACACCTGACACCCAAAGTGAAGCAAGGAAAGGTTTATTTAGCTTACAGTTTCTGGAGATTTCAGTCCATAATCAGCTGGCTCCAAGGCAAAGTGGCATGCACTGGGGCAGCACTTCAAGGCAGCAGCCAGAGCAAAAGAAAAATGCAAGCCTCTTCTTCCTTATATTGTACACAGGACATCCCCCACCCCCCTTCAGGGTGGGTATAGCACTCACAAAATGTCCTTGCCCTCCTTTGCACAGGATGAGGATATTTACAAAGTAAGAACTCTGGCTCCTTGCTTAGTCTCTCAGTTAAACTTCTAAACTTCCCGAATTGACACAATGTATCAATCATAACAGTCCCACAGTTCCCATAAGTATGCTTCACTCTTTTAAATTCTTTTTCCACCTGACTAAATTATTTCAAAAGACCTGCCTTAAACTTCAGAAATTTTTTCTTTTGCTTTATCTAGTCTGCTGTTGAAGCTCCTGATTGTATATTTTACCTTACCCATTGAATTATTTAGATTTGTTTGATTCTTTTTTATGATATCTAAATCTATATTTAATTTCTCATTCAGATCCTATATTGTTTTCCTGGTTTTATTGAATTGTCTACTGCTCTTGCATCTCACTGAGTTTCCTTAATATCCTTATTTTGAGTTCTTTTTCAAGTAATTCATAAATTTCCCTGTGTTTGGGGTCAGTTACTGGAGGATTACTGTGTTCCTTTTGTGTGTTATGTTTCCTCCTTTTTCATTTTCCTTCCATTCTTGATTGATATTCTGCCAATTTTTTGGAATAGTAACTTCTTCTAATTTTATAAAGTGGCTTTTGTAGGGAAAGACTTTCACTTTGAAGATGGGTCCTAGGATATTGTTTAGATAGGTGCACTGGGTTTGTTTCTAGGTGAGCATGGTAGAGTAGACTCCATGCATCTTCTTCAGTTTTAATCAACATCAGTGATGTTTGTGGCTGGCTCAGTGATCTAGGAGTTTGTGGTGGCAAAGGTGACAAGGCTGATTGTTAGAGTTCTCAGTGGCAAAGGATTTAGGAATGCTTTCAGTCTTATTTTCCCATGGTGGGTAGTCTTAGCTAAGAAGGTCTCCCTTGATGCTGCAGCTGACATAGGGCTTAAGCACTACAGTTATTTTAGCTACTCCTCTGAAGCCACAATTCCCTGATGTTGGGGTGCTGGGTTGATTTGGGTGTCAGGATGCTTGGGCACAGACTAGAGGCATGTGTGATGCTGCTCTGGTTGTCTCCAATAGGAAAAGCCTAGGGGGCTGGGAAGCTTGGGGGACTGGGAATCAGAGCTGTTTCGCTGGTCCTAGACCATGAATAGCTAAGCATCCTTAGCACGACAACCACTGGGTTGGGAAAAATGGAGAATTTCCAAGGCAGCTTACCCAGAAAGTGTAGACAGCAGCAGTTCAGCAAGGGTATGATGCACTCCCCTGTATATCCTAGTGCTCTGATGCAAGAGCCCCAGGAATGGAGAAATACAGTAGCTAGCACAGAATGCTCTCTAGCAGTGGCTCTGGTTTAAAAGTGATACAGCACATTAGCTGCTTGGGCCATGGTGGGGATGGCTACAATGTGGGTTCCTGGACTTGAATAATACAGTTATGTGAAATTAAAACAGCTCCCTAAATGCAACTCAGGGTGCGGAGAGACTGTGAGATTCCCTAGTATCAAAGAATGCAGTATTCATGGTAGTAAGTGAGGTTGCTGGGGGTCTCTTTCTTACCCTTTCTCCATATGCAGTGGTCCCTCCTGGTTCTGAATTGATATTGAATGGTGAGACAAGATGGTGTAGGCAGGATGCTCCTTCCCTTCTCTGAGCAGCCAACTTGAGATTCTGTGCTCCATGGGGTTGCTGCCTCTTCCTTGCTGTACTCCAGGACAATCCTTCAGTCATTGTAGTCAAAATATACTAGTTTATTCATTGTTTTGGTCCTTTTGGATAGAGGGAGGTGATAAATGTCAGGCACTTATAGTCAGCCATCTTGCTCTTGGAATTCCATTTACTTTTGATCTATAGTTGTTTTTATATTTAAAACCAGTTTCTTTTAGGCAACATATGGTAAGGTCTTAGTGCTTGATCCAGTCTTTTTAACCTATGCCTTAGTTGGTACATTTGCACCATTGACATTTAATTTGATTCTTGATATAGTTGGTTGAATATGTGCAGCTTGTTAGTATTTTCTATTTGATGCCTATACTCTTCGTCCCTGTTTGTCTGTTACACTCTTTCTGTCTCTTATACTTTTAATTAAGCATTTTAGATGATTGAATTTTATATCCTTTCCTAGCACATCAATTATATGTCTTTGTTTGCCTTTTTAGTGATTGCTTTAGAATTTGTAGTATGTATTTATAATTAATCCAAGTCTACTATCATATAACACAATACCATTTCATATTTGCAAGGAGTACCTTATAATAAAAAATCCTAATTCCTTCCTCCTATTCCTTATATAATTATTGTAATTTATATAATTTAAACATAAGTTTATGTATATACACATATATACTAAGTCCCTGACTTATGAACTAGTTCCATTCTGAGAGAACATTCTTTAAATTGGATTAATTTTCAAGGTCAGCAAAGTGAATCTTACACACTTTTGACACAAATATACAATGAACATTGCTTTGTGCTTCCTAGAAGTCCTCTCCACATCACCACTGCTCTTCCTTCTGCTTCTGGACATCTTGGCCTCTGACTGAGCACTACTACTGCACCCTGCTACTACCGCACACTACCGAACTATACAGTAAGCACACAGTAGGATAAATGTGACAATGTCTGGCAGGCATGTGAGCTACTTTCAAGATTTGTTCACATCTAAGTAATGCACAGTTTGTTCATATCTATGAAAGTTTACAACTCAGATGTTCATTAGTCAGGGACTTCCTGTACTGCATATATAACCAAATGCATTCTTGGCATTATTTTGTACAAACCGTTAAAGCATTATGTCAATTAAAAACCAAACTCTTATTTTACCTTAGTTATTCATTCTTTGAGGTTCTGCCTTTGTAGATTCAAGTTTCTAACCTACCTCATTTTCCTTCTCTCTGATGAATTTCTGTTATCATTCATTGCTGTCAATTATGACACTTTTTGAGAGACTAAGAAAGTGTTTTTCTCGTGTCCTTGAAAGATCATTTAATAAGATACAGAATTCTAGATTTGCTGCTTTTTTCTTTCAACAATTAAAATATTTCACTTCATTCTGTTCTGTCTTGCATGGCTTATGGAAAAAAAATGTAATTCTCTGGATTTTGTAGGTAAGGTGATTTGTTTTTCATCTGGCTTCTTTTAGAAATTTTCCCTATCTTCAATTTTTTGAAATTGATTATGATATACTTAGCTATCATTGTTGTTTTGGCATTTATCCTGTCTGGTGTTCTCTGAGCTTGCTAGAGCTATGAGTTGACATCTGACAATTTGGGAATATTCATAGTTAATAGCTTCAAATAACCTCTTTCTTTCTCTTTTCTCTTCAATTATACCTGTTACATTTTTTGTCGTTTAATTGTCCCACAATGCTTAGAGTTTTGGGTTTTTTTTCTTTTTGTTTTTTATTTGCTGAAATTTCTCTTGGTATATCCTCAACCTTACAGTCTTATCCATCTCATCCAATCTGCTGAGTCCATGAGAATCATTCTGTAGTTTTGTTACAATGTAGTTGATATCTAGCATTTTAAATTTTTCTTAAAATTTCTGTCTTTCTACTTACATTATCCATCTCTTCTTATATGCTACTTTTTCATTAATGCCTTTAGCTTATTAATTATAAGTTTAAAAAGCTAAAACATCTCTACCAATATGTGATCCTGATTCTGAAGCTTATTAAGTCTCTCTAAACTTTTTGTTGTTATTTGTTTGTTTTTGCCTCTCAGTATGCCTTGCAATTTTTGGGGGTGTATATTGTATTTCCCTTTGCTGGAACTAATTACTTCATATCCACAGTTTAAAACAGGAGAGGTTCATTTGACTCACAGCTAGCACCGAGGCAGAAGCATCATGGCAAAAAGGCCTAGAAAATGAAAACTTCATTTCGTGGAAGCCAGAAGTTAAGCCTCGGGGAAGAGCAGCAGCAAGAGTTATACTCTCCAAAGGCACACCAACCTGCAACTGGGACCCCCTCCTAACAGCACTTTCATTACAAATTAAGTAGATTGATCCCCTGAGGAGTATTGTGCTCCCATTATCCAATCACCTAGCCTGGATTCTCTTAATTCAGGAAAATTGACAAGATTAACTGCCACAAATGGTAGACATGATGTACTAGTTAAGAGGGATTGTGATAAGCCTTTAGGCTTAATAAGGTATGAAAAAAGAGGAAGATTTTTAATAGTCTAGGAGTCATATCTCAATCTTTTAAGCAGCCTATGTTTTTATTGAGAACCTCATTTCCAAGTGCTTCTGATGTCTCCCTCCCCCACTGAAGTTGAACAAAATGATTAGAAAAACCTGCAGTTAAGTTTGTTGTCCAGATGTGGAAAGTCAGATCGCTTTAAATGTTTTCATTCCCCAAGTTTGTTGGGCTCCAATGAAACCCAAGTAAATTGTGAGTCTCTGAATTTGCCCGTCTCCTAATGGGAGCAATGGTTTGCTCACCTCTCAGATAGAGCTAAATTGTGCACTTTTTTTTTTTTAGTTTAGGTAGCTTTTTCAAACCTGTTCTTAGAATAGGCGTGAGTTCTAAGCTCCTTACATGTCAGACCAGAAGCCAAATGTCTTTCCCCATATTTTATATTTCACTTTAAGTGGAGTACCCCAATTCTATGTTCAAAGGAAGCACATGCTGTCTGTTTTTCAGCTTATTGGCCTAATCAGTGATCCATTCATTTATATGAGAAATACTGGTTGAGGACCTACAGTTCATGCCAAGCATTTTTCTGGGATTTGGATTCATGACTCTAAACCAGCTCACTTTGTGTTGTTCCTATGAGAATTAATCTGCTTAGATTAAAGAAAAATAGCCCATTCATATGTTTATTTTTGAAAATACATTCTTCCTTCATTTAGATTAAGGCAATGCCCGGTGGAATATCTCACGTTATATGAATAAAAACAAATTTTAACAAACTCTGCAACTGAAACAGACAATTTTTAACAGACTTAGGGAGGCACTGAGTAAACATCAGCATTATTACACTGGTGTTACTGCTAATTTAATATCATAAAGCTTATTATTGTTAAAATGTATTGTAACTGCTTGAAAATTATGCCTTTGCTGGAACAGACATGTCTGCAATGATTAACTGTTATTGAGTCTATGTGCTTTAGACCAAGTCAGATTTATCTTTAAATGAACACACTGGTTGGCATCTTTACTATTTTTTTTTCATGTCTCTTACTTTCAAGGTCTTAGCTAAAGCTAGTTTTCTCACTGTTGTTGTTTGGGGATGTTATTCCCCTAAAGATTACATTTCAACATTTTGTCAGGCTATTATTTTTTGGTTCTGCTTAAATATTTAGTTCCTAATTATGATTTTTAAATTATATTTGAATTTTATTTGGTATGTTTTGTTTTGCTTATACTGCGTGATTTCTTGATATTTTGCGATTTTCTCATCAGACAACTGTATATTGATTCTACTTATTCTCACTGAAATGTCTGGAAAATTGATATTGATTCAAGAAAAATTGCTCACTCTACTTACACTGGAAATATGAGATAAAATGTTGTGGTCTAGCATTTGAAAGCACCTCGGGGGCATTAAGAGATATGTAATATAGTGCTTATATGTTGAGCTCTGGGACCAGACTCTGGGTTTGAACCATTGTTTTTGTAACTTTAAGCTAGCGTCTATGTTTGGTTTTTCACATGTGAAAAATAGAATTCATAAAAAAATTCAGCCCATGAACTTCTTTGGAGAATTAAATATTTTTTAAATTGTGTGAAGTGCTGAGAATAACGGCTGACATAGAGTAAATACTATGTAAAATTTATTATTCTATACCTTTAAGTTTAATTTTCCTTAATGACCTTTAAACCCTCTATCTTTATCTTCCTGTCTTCCCCCAATGCATCTATGAGATTTTTTTTTTTTTGGTACTGGGGATTGAACTCACGACGTTGTGCTTGCCAGACTTATATCTGACACAATTATTCTGTGTGCCACCAACTTTAATTGAAGCATTATAGTTTTGCTAAGAAAAAATAGCTTCCATAGAACAAATAAAATACATTTTAGAACCTTGCAATGTCAAGAATTATTAGAGAAACTCTTTAAATATCATAAACCTTTTTCTTCTCATTCAAATTCAGGAATGAAAATTCAAATTATAGAAATCTAATTCACTTACAAAGAAGTTGTATTTTCCCCAAATTGTTTCTTGTGATTGTTTTCAGATTCTATCTTCCTTTATCTCTGAATAGTCAACACTGAATTCATGCTCAGGTGCTGACAAAATGGTTATCTTTTTTTCTGACATTGTATGTTTCAGTGATTTCTACAGGATCATTCTATTATGGCACATTAGCTGATTAAGATTTCTGTGAGAACCTTAAATATCTTTGTCATAGTAGTCATTACCATTAAATACATCTGCACATGCAAGAATTCCTTTGCATTTTCTGATAGAGTAGCCTTTGAGCTGAGGACAAACTATAAAGCAGAAAGTTTTTAGAACAAAAATAGGTTTGTAAGGAATATTTGGGGGGAGAATTCAATTTCAATATTTAAAAAGCATTCTACTGCCAAAATATAAAATAGCTAGGTGGAATATTACTGAGGTGATGACAAACTTTTCCAGTAATAACTACACAATATAACTTCTTCCAAACCAAACTGATTTTGAAAAAGATGCTTAATAGCATTGCAATGTCAGGAAGGAAATGAAAAGGTAGCGAGGCATCCTCTCTAGTGTCTGATCACCCTCCAGAGATCAAAAGATTCAGAACCTTCTAGATGGGCAGTTGAATGTGAGATGATTCAGATGTAGAAGGAATCCTGAAACATCTGATGAAGAAAACATTAAAATAGTGAAGTGTAATTTGAACTTTAAAAATTAATATATACCTTAAAGTTCTTTTTCATTAGAAATAGGAAACATTCAAAATCATAAAGAACACAATGATTAAATCAAAACAATAATGTAAGATTACAGTCATAATGTAATGTGACATTTTCAAGATGAAAATTGTGTCATCGTGATAGCAAACTAACACAGACACACATACATCCATACACACTCCTATTTGTTTTATCTTAATTCCTACTCTACTAAATTTCTGATTATATTATAATGTGTTTTATTTACTTAAATATTTTAGTTTCCGGCTTAATCATTCAACATCTATTTTCTTTTCTTACTAATTTATGTATTTTGTTCAGTTTTTCCTATTAGTGCAATTTATTTAATTTTCTTTCATATTTTTATCTTCATTTCACCTTGTAATTTTTTTCCTAGTTTATTTGCCTTATGTGTGTCTTCTTTTGACTTGCTTCATTTAAAAAAAATTAGCAGGAGTATATTACATTTCTTTCTCTTTAAAAATATTTTATTATTCTTCTGATTAAATCATGAGCGAGAAGCATGGCCTGTGCCATAGTTAATTTGTGCCCTAAGAAGGAAAGCTGATGATTTTTACCTATGTCTTCCTGACCCTTTAAATACCAACCAACTCCTGCCTAGCTTAAACTGGAAAAATAAATTGTACATCGGTTCAGTAGTAAAACTGTGAGCTTCTTATAAAATATACTCTACTTAATCTTAGGCTTCAGATTATCACAGGTGAGTAAGGTGCTCTTTTATATGACTAGTAGAATTTTTTTCATGGATTCTGCTCAATGGCTTCATATACTTGTATTGCCCTGTATTGAGGGCTTTCTTGAACATACTTTATGTTTTGAATTTCACTTTCATTTATTTATTTTAGAGTTGAAAGAACAGTACAGATGATCAAGACAGAAAATGGAGATGACATCTCTCCACTTTTCAATAAACAAGCAAACAAATAGGAAAAAGAATTCACTACTGAATAATATTTACTTCTAATTGTAAAGTCAAGTAGAGTCTTGGAATCAAGATTGTCTTCTTTCCTTTATAACGAAGTTTTCAACCTCCATCTATAACACAAGAGAATAAATTTGTTCATGAGATCACAGGGGAACTCACTGATGTTAAAGAAGATGTGAACAAAGCCCAAGTCAAAAGCACAAAATAAATGTGCAAACTACATACTAAGAACTGGAATGTGGCTGGGATACAATGAGAACAAACATATAATTTTCACCCATTCATGTATAATGATTTGTGCAGATGGTATTTTAATGATTTTTACTTCTGTTTTTTTCATAAGCTCTGGAATTCATCAGATCTGGAAGAAAATGTTTCAAAAATTCCCAGGGAAATTCTGGCTTACCCATATTCAGGAAGTTATGGGAGTCTCATGAGGAATCCTGTTCTTGTAATAGTTATGGTCCATTCTGTAAACTCTAATGAGTTGAATTAGGGTCAACAGCAGCTACTGCTTATTTGTTGCCCACTAAGTGCCAGACACTATACTAAGCTCTTTACGCGTCATGCCATCATGTCTTATGACGATCCTACTGTGAAGATATAATTACCCCTACTGTCTAATGAGAACTTTGAAACTCTGTGAAATTAGCCCAGGATCACAGAGCCAGTAACTGGCTGAGCTGGGAAAAGAATCCAGGTGTTATAGACTCTGTTTTTAATCATAAATTAAAACTGTCGTCCATTTCTGAATGTTTACTTGCATAATCAGAGAAGTGTCCACTGAAAATTAAGTGTTTTCAAGTTAAACTTGAATTTCTTGGAAGATAAGTAGATTTGGAAAAAAATTCATAATCTTTGTTATCATTTTCAGCTTTGTTTAAAATTTAGTAACACATGATACCATGATAATATCTCTAGGTAAGGAATGGCACACAAGTCGTAGTACTAGCTGAAAAGAATACAACATATCTAGTGATAAAGGAAAGTTGCACACATAATGATATGTTTAAGCTGCACATATATAAGAAATTAAATATTCACATGCTTAACTCTTCTCTTGCATTCAAGGACTGCCCTCGCTGAAGTATCCTTACTGTTCTATCATCTTTTTCCTGACCTTTCCCCTTTCCTTCTTGTTGTAAGTCCCTTCCTTTTTACTTTTATATAAAATTGCTCAACATATTTCTTAAATGAATATTCCTCAAAGTTTAAATTAATATTTTCAATGTGGGTACATTTATAATTAAAATATTTGAATTCTACACACAATCAATATTTTCTGTATAAAATATTGGACTTGGGAATAGGTTAGTTAATTCTGTTAGTCTTTATTTCTCTTATGCATAGCAAATTTGGGAATATTCTTTCTTACATCTATAAAATATAAAAAACATCTCTTATTCCCTTGTTTCTTTCAATCTGGGCACTATTTCAATTTTTATTCATTATAGTATAGGTCAAATCTCTTTCTGCAAACCCATTTCTTTGATCTCACACTATTTATGTCTATATGGAATAGTTTCCACTTTTCCTCCACCAGGAAGTTGATCTTGGACGCTTTCCAGCAAGTAGCATGGTTAATTTTCATTCAACAATCATTTACTGAAGCATTTCTATATGCTAGGTCTTGTGTCCAGTGCTGGGGGTATAACTGCACAAAAGATAGGTGTCCTTTCCTCGTGGTCCTTATTGAAATATCTAAGTGCTCCAAATGGACTTTCTACATATCCCTATGAATGGGGTTCTCCCTGAAATTGTCTTTCTTATATCAGCTCCTTCTAGCATCATCCTAACTCAGTCCTTGTGGCCACTATTCACTTACAATTGTTTTAATTGTACCCCATTGGCATCTAGTGAAATTACTGTCTTTAATGAAAAAAAAAACCAGATAATAAAATTTAACATTCTATAAAAGTTTCCTTTCCTTCCTTTCAACTTGTGAGTTGAAGAATTGCTATTTTATTTGAGGAGTAGTGGTAGTTAAGACTGAGGGTTCTAGAATCAGTTTTCATTGGTTCAAATCCTCACTGTAACTCTTTCTGCCTATGACTTTAGACCTTTTTTTTTGTACCGGGGACCAAACTCAAGCAAGCTCTTGAACCGGTGAGCTAAATCTTTTTTTTTTTTAATTTTGAAAAGAATACAACCAAACCAAACAAAACAAAACAAAACAGAGTAAAGTCAATCAAAACAAAGCAATGAACATGGAATATGACTTTGAAACAGTGTAAAAAGAAAGAAAAGAAAAAACAAACAAACAAACAAAAAAAACAAAGCAATCAATAAGGTTTCCATAATGGCTCTTGTTATCTGCAGTATACCTGCCCATACCATCAGGGATAAGTAAAATCA
>RJWT010049326.1:0-11010 GCA_004365215.1 Cuniculus paca
GGAGTCTGGCATATAATCAAGACAGTTTGTTTATAAAGGGGACAGCTTTTTGCTATTTCCCGGAGAGATACTGTGTGTGGGCACATGCGTGTGCATGTGCATGTGCGTGTGTGTGTGTTAGGAATAAAGTTGGTGATCAAGGGCTAGTTCCTATGATCCCATCACTAGTAGTGGAGCGAAGGTGGATCCCTGGTGAACAATGTAATGTTGGTGCCTAATAACCCATTCTTCTGAGACATAAGAGAGACCTTCAGAGATGTGAGACATGACTTGTCATAAGGCTGTTAGACCTTCAGAGATGTGAGACATGACTTGTCATAAGGCTGTTACTAAGCATGCAAGAACAATGGTAGTTGTGTCTCAACTGAAGACTGGACTCTGTCTTTTCTTGTATGACAAGCTCCTCTAGGAGAACCAACAGCTCCAAACCACAGCAACACAGAGGAGAACCCACAACCCTATGCAACCCACAACCCACAACAGCAACACAGAGGAGAACCCACAACCCTATTTAACCAATTCTTGGTTAAATTCACACTCAATGTACTCAATATTAGGTCTAAGTGAAGAACTATAATTTCATGTGGATTTAAGAATCAGTCTTAAGCTATTTACAGCTGACTGACATGGGATCTGATACTACCAAAAAAATGTAAGATTTTCCAGAGGAATACACGTAATTTAAGATCAAGAGACACAGAAAAATTTGAATATGGAGATAAAAATGGCTTCTGGACCTGGAGTATGCCACCCAATATCATGCATTGTTAATGTCTAGAAACTGATTTAAGGTTTATGCAGCTGTGTTGTTACTTCTTAAGAAAGGTCCACTGGATTCTGTAAGTGGTTTCTTCTTAAGCTGGAAGAACTCGATCTTTTCTTGTATGGAGGTAGCTGAAGGACCTCATTGCTTAGATATGACAGAGCCCACTCTTGTCCAGGTCTGGCTAATACAAGGATTTATTCACTTCAAAGGCTCTTCATTAAAGCCAAAGGATAATTGAAAAACATGCTCTCCACCAGTATAGAGAGTCCTCACAACACTATCATGTGAAATTCCTCTTGGCCCAGCTATTCCTCTCCTAGGTATCTTCCTGAAAGAGTTAAAACCATCCCATTATACTGCTACATGCATAACCAAGTTTATAACAGCACAATTTGCAATGACTAAATTATGGAAGAAGTCTATACTCCCATCAATACATGAATGGATAAAGGGAGTATGGTATAAACACAATGGAGTAGTTCTCAGTCCCCCAAGGAAGGATCAGTTGGAACCATTTGTAGGAAAAGAGATGGATATTGAGAACAGAGTGTTAAGTGAAATATGCTAGATACAGAAAGATCAATATTGTATTGTTTCTTTTATATGAGAAACCCAAACTATAAAAAAAAATGAAAAAGCAAAGTAAAATGGAGATGGTAGGAAAGAGAGAGGTAGACTTTATAGATATGAGGGAAAGCCTGGGGGAAGGAAGAGGCAGGTGTTGGGAAGGAAGTAAAAATGGTCAAGATTCAACACATAGATGCACCAATTCTCCAAGATGAATGTAATTATTATGCATAACAAAGATGTACCAACAATAAACATGAAAAGGAAAAAAATGAAGACATTATTTTCTTTTAATTGTGAACATTATATTTCTTCTTTTATTTTCCTTTCAACTTACAAACTTTCTAAAATTTCCTCAGAAGATGATCTCTAATAGCGACATCCATTAACAAAGTGAATAACGGGAAGAAGAAATCATTAAATTTGATATTTGTCAAAGAAACACTGCAATGGAAATTAGTTAGATGGATCAATGGTGCTACTCACTTCGGGAAAAAATAAACCAAAATATAAAATTGCAGAAAAAGTCCTTGAATTTTTGAGAATGTTCAAAGATCAAGGCTCATGAATAGTATCTTTGATAAAAGAGAATATAGAAATGAAGCAAAGTGTCTTTCAAGGGTTTTCAGTATCACAATCGTAGGCATAACTAGTGATATGAATGTTGAGTAAGGTCCCTGAGAAACAAGAGAAAATCTTTAAAGCCACAGAAAAAGTATTTCAATTACAAGGCTAAAGTGAGCAAATATAGAAATAGCAACAATGGGTGTTATTTGCAGAAAAAATAGCTTGATATAAAACTTGAAGCTAAGGTAGAACTCTATACAGAGGATTGTCATGTATTAATATCTTTTTATTAACTTGTTTGCCTGGAAAGTTACAAATCACGATGCTCAGTTCTGCCAGGAACAAATTCATCTGATGTTGTCTTTGTAGGTGTTTGTTGGTCTGTCTGTCTGTCTGTTTGTTTTTTGGCTAATTTCAGAAGACCACCCAATGTGCCAAGTTCTTAGCAAATCAAAACAAGATTCTCACTCCATTCAAAAATACCACTATACCCTCAGATTGTGGAAAAATCACAGTGACAAAATTTCAGTGAGACTACTAGATTCTATTGGTACTTAAAAGGAAATTCTCATTTACAGGATCTCTGGTCTTCACAAAGATTTATGGGACCATTAGAGATGAGGGAAAGTTAACATCTATATTTTCACTGCCTCACTTTTTCTTATTGAACAAAGTTTATTTTTGGTCTCGAAACAGTAAACCCATTAGCACGAGATAGAATTGTGATAACCAAGATGGGAATTTGGGAATTAACAGAAGGGTAGTGGATAGAGTATGGCTATACAAGACAGAGGGATTATTCTTGTTCCAGCAAATATGGAGCATGTTGGTAAAAGAGTTCATCACACTGCTTAGGAGAGCAATCAATTAAATAATTGAGAATATCTCAGTGCAGGAATTCTCCACAAAATATTTTCAGAGTGTGGTTGACCAGAGACAATTGAAGACTCAGATAAAAAAACACACACACACACACAAAGAGGGACAAGTATAATTCAATAATTAGATGGAAAAAATCCTTGTTTCCCTTTCCTGAAAATATCTTGTTATCGTCGTTCTTAACACAATACTTTTGCTTATTATAAATGTTGACATTTTTTTCCAGCAAAACCTCAGGAATGCGGTTCCAAAATCATTTTGCCACTATCTTTGCAAAGAGGATCCCGCAACGATTTGAATCATAAATAAAAATATCAACTTTCTCAGGTTGATCATTGTTTTTCAGCATTTTGACTCTGAAATGGTTACACATTTTTCAACATTTATCCCTCTGGGATTTATTAAGTGCTTTAAATGTAGAAATTTATGGCTACCACTATACTTTGAAAATTTTTATTCAAATATAGTATTTACTACAGTTTTGTTTTGTTTTGTTCTGTTGCTCCTTTCCTCTTGAGATTTCAGCTATGCATTTAACAGATGATTCTGGTCCCTGTGGCATGTTTATTCTTTTTAATATCTTTCCTGTCTCTCTCATTCTAGATGATTCTCCAGACACCTACTTTCATGTTCCTGGTTTTCTGTTTTCTGACTTCCTCATTCTTGCTGCTGAGTACATCTCATTACTTATTTATTAGGGACCATATTTATAATTAAGCATTGTAGTTTAAATTTTCAATATTCTTTACATTGTTGGAATTTTTTAGCGTCTGCGTCACTGTCATATATTTCTTTTCTAACTTGACCCTATTAGATTTTTTTTTTGAGGTTCTGGGGACTGAATCCAGGACCTTGATATGTTAAATAACTGCTCACATGGTGAGCTGTACCTCCAGCTTCACTTTGAATATTTTATAGTGGCAATTACAAAAATACTTTTGCATTAGTTTCAAGATGCAGATAATCCTAGTATAAGAGGTGAGGGGTCTGTGTTGATTGCATTTTCCCTTGACAATGAAGGACATGTTCCTTATCAACTGTATGTTGAGTATCTCAGGATAGTATGTTGAATATTAGAAATGTTATATTGAAATGACTTGGAAGTATATTGTTGTGCTTGAGTGTGTACGTGTGGATGTACAGCTTTTACCAGATAATGCGATGACTGAACTCATGCCTCCTATACAGGCACAGGAGAGCAGATACAATCTTAGCTTTTTTATTTGTAACTTGGTCTTTTCTTTTATTTCTTTTCTTTTCTTTTTTTCCTCATGGTAACATATGCATGGATAAGCAAAAGAATTGAGAAAAATTTCTACCACTATTTCAGGCTCTCTGAATATTTCTCCAGTGCATGTATTCCGCCACTTTCTCAGGTGTAAGAATTTCCTTCATATTTTCTCATTTCTTCTGTCCGGACATACCATAGGTTTACTACTGCAATTTTAGCTGGCATGCTTACTGTGTTATATTCCCTGACTAAAAAGCACTAGGAATGGAAAAATTCCACCTTGTAGTTTATGCAGTCCAAGTGTCAATGACACCCGGGGCTCGTTTTGCTTTATTTATTCTCCTGTGATTTCAAATGGCTGATTTGTATCTATTTTTGAGATTTTTTTTTCTTGTGATCTGAGCATTGGTTGGCTCAGTATGGGCTGAAAGTAGTCACACAGAAGTGCAATTTCTGAGTTGGACACCTAAGAAGAAAAACTGGGACACATAAGAGAAAATTGAGTATTGTCTAGAAAAGAAAAATATCTCATCCGAGAAAAGCGTCCTTCATGTGCTGTGAAAGAAATATGGCAGTCTAATTTGGTTTATGGATGTGAGAAGTAAGATAGTAAATGTAAAGCTAGATCATGTCCTTTGGGAATCCAAGTATGAGGTGGCTTGCCTGGAGCTGGTCTAGTGACTGAAAGCAAAATGTGAGAATTGATACAAGATGCAGGTTTATCTTCAAAGGATCCTTTCATGGTCCCGAAAGAAGGAATCCCAGAAATGTCTTAGAAACAAGAGATCATGAGGACTGAGATAGACAGGCATGATAAGTATGGGTGTTTTAAAAGAACAAACAAAAGGCCAAGGATTTAGCTCAGTGGTGTGAGTGCCTACCTGGAAAGTACGAGGTTGTGAATTTGATCCCTGGTACAAGGAAAGAAAAAAAAGAAAAAGAAGAAAGAAAAGAAATAGACACTTATATACGGAGGGTATAGATAAACTGAACAGAGAGACTGTTCACTAATAAGTGAATAAGTAAAATGTGGTCCCTCTGTGTGATGGAATTTGCAATGAAAAGAAACTACATACTGGTCCATGGTACCTCATGGGGAATCTTTGACAACGCTATACCATCGGAAAAATAATCACAAAGTGGCCCACATACCACAAATCAATTTATAAGAACAAATCTAGAAGTGGCAAATACCTTCTTCCCCGCTTTTCTCACACTGTTATTTCACAGAATCAAATCTTTGCCCATTTATTGTTGTTTTGGCATCTGCTTCTCAGAAGTTCTGGGAACATAATCATCCGTCCAAGAAAACCTCCATTTCACTTTGACTTCTTTCTAGCTTCTTCCAGGTAACAATACACCATGATCATTCCCTCATTTATTTATCTAAATTGCAAGATAGTTGTATGGGGGAAAATCTCCAATTATACCTCAAATCAAGTATTCTAGATAACCCATGACTGATTCTCAATAAATGTTGAATAATTATGAAAATGATCCCGCCTGTCTAACTAATAGAAAAGTGTGTTGTAAGAATAGCCGACTAATTTCAAAGTCACCTGAAACACAATAATTCTCATTACTGGTTATTCTTTGTGTGTGTGGACATTTAAACCACTTAGGGACCTTTTTATAAATGATTCAAGAATGAATAATGATGTATTGTACTACCTTAGGTTCATTACTCTTCTTATTCTTGTAGAGAAAATAGTTTAATAAAATAAGCCATTTCTTTTGATTGGAGGATACATTTAGAAATGCCACAAATGTAGTAAAAAGAAAATTAAGATATCAAGTACTGTTGCAATTCTAGTCAATATTTTCCCAATTTTAGTGGTCACAGTGGTCTTGAAAACCTTTGTTAGAAGAAATAACAGTTAAGAAACTAGCTGTAAACAACATAATTCATTGCATATGAATGGATTAATTGTTTTCATGGTATGGAATAACTCAGAATATTTCCTAGGTGATGCATGAGTAATTCAAAGAACATGTAATATCTGCTCATGGTATTAGAAAACCTACCTCTAGTGCATCTATTTCTACTCAGGATAAATTGACTCTTCCATGATTATGCTAGGGTTTCACTTCTATGAAAAACACAAAGTGTAAATAATTTACAGATCAAAAGAAAATATAGATGATAGGAGGCAGGGAGGTAGGCTTTGCAGAGATGGGAAGGGCATGTGTGGATTGTGGATGGGAGAGACAGAAGGGAAATAAAAGGAACCAAGGCAAGGTATGCATATGTACCAGTTTGCCTAGATGAATGTAATTATTATATATCAGAAACAAGCACTAAAACTGAATAGCAAAAAATGCCTCTACTGCTTATGATATAAAACACATTGCATCAGTGCTGATAATGAGCATGATGATCGGTTAGAAGTTTGCTGAGATCACCATGTGATGAAATACAACATATTTTGAACCACATTAACTTCCCCATAAAAGTACCTACCCAGACGTTCTAACAAATGAACTTTGCTTCTAGTTACTTCAATTTGGCTGGCAAACTCCTTTTAAAATCAATGAAACAGTCTCAACTTTGAGTTGCATTTGCACACAGTGTAGAATTAGAGAAAACTGCATGCAGTGAGGAAATCGTTCTTATTGGTACCTTGTTGACTTTCTGAGTGTCCATACAACGGGCAGGTTACACATCCCGGGTTATGTGGAATACTGCCTTGAACTACTGAGGATCTTTTATTTGAAAGATCCCAAAAGTATCTTTTGTACCACTATAGGGTCGCCTTTTCATGTAGAACCACAAATTTAATATATAAAAAGATTTTAAAAAAACAAAAAAGTGGATGATTGTTCTTGGAAAGATAGCCTATGAATAATGCACGTGACAAGACTGTTTTTAAATATAAGATCCAAGGAGAAATGTTACCCAATCTATGTCTTTCCTGCATGGCATTACTCTAGCCCATTTTATCTATCACATATCCTGAGAAACATTATCATGACTTTATTGATTCCTCACAGAGAGGACCAAAGACTTTTTCCAAAATCAGTTCAAATCTCATATATTACAAAAGTTTACGAATTCCATTTTTTAAAAAGTGATGCCTATGACACGAACACCAATAATTTGTCTTCCAGTTGTAACAGAGGCACAGTGTAGACTGACTCTGCTATTACATGTAGAATGCCTGGCTGTTTCTGAGTGATTTTTGTAGCACATTGAAAATATAATCACTTGGCGATTTCTATTTGATGGTTCAAGGAGAAAGGGGGAAGGAAGAAACTCAATTAAGCCTTCAATAATCAATAGTGATAATCAGACAGAAAAAACAGTGATGTAAGTGACAAAAAAGAACACAAATTACATGCTATTTTGCTTGAAGAGACTTCATGCTTTGCCATATAGTGAGTAATTATATTCTTCCCATAATTTGCCCCTAACCTTGCAGAATATTTTCTTTAAGAAATTTACCACCTGGCAATCTGCAATACTGCAACCTGTCTTGACTATATATTCCCTCAAGCTAATTAATACTTTTTATATATCATATATATAAATGTATATATATGTATCGTGTATAGGTAATATACATTTATCACAGTGAGAGAATAATACTATGCACCTTTTCCCAAAATTGCTCCATCATTATCAAAGATTTTGAATTTAGTAACACTTGCTCCTAATGATGTTCATGGTAATCTTGTTTAGACCTATTTTGGGAGCCTACAATGGATGCCTACTCTTAAGTATTTCTCCCTTAAATGTTGAAAAATGATCAAGAGCACAGTGCATTAGGAGTTTTGGTTTCAAGAGATGAATGTCTGCCTATTAATGGTTGCAGGTAAAGGTACAGATGTGATGATCTTTGAGAAGAAAGAAGGGAGCATAAGTTACAATATTTTAGGGGCTCAATTTAATCTGAAGGCCATGATCTTGAATGATCACTCTCAGGACTGTCCTTGAGTTACCCTGAGCAATTAACTGCAGAGTTTTCTGGCATCCTATAAAGCAATTAGAATATTATATGAAGCTGTCACACCACGCTTATTGCTGCCTCTTTCTTTCTTTCTTTCTTCCTTTTATTTTTTGCAGCACTCAGTATTAAACCCAGACCACATTCTTCTCATTGAGCTATATATTTATTATTATTTATTAGCTATATATTTATTATTATTATATTTATTATTATTATTTATTATTATTACTATTAACTTTAAGATAGGACATCAGTAGTCACCAAACTGTCCAAACTGTGCTGAAAATTGTGATCCTCCTGGCTCAGCCTCACAGTGCTCTGTAATTGCAGCAAACATCACCATATATTCTGATTTTAAGGCGAGATAAACCAGGTTTATTTGAGCTAAGACAAAGTCATTTTTGTCCTGAGAACTTTTTAAGCCTCTGATCATAATTCTGGAGATCCATTATAGTCTTTCTGCTACCAGAGACCATAATGCTGTCAGCTCCTAAGTCCCCAATAAATTGTATTCTGTGGCATTTTTTTTTGTTGCCACATGGCATCTTGGATCAACTTTTCATGCACTAGGACCAGGCTTGCCAAGAATAAATATCCGTACATTAAAACATCATTCCAGGACAACCTAATTACAACTCACCTCTTAAGCAGGGTTCATAAAAATATTATGGAGAAACATTTTATGGTATAGTCTGGAAAACTACAGAGACATTTTTATTAATTGCTTAATCAATAAATAGAATTGCACATGTTCACGTTGCATGGCATGATGATTTGGTAAGTGTACATACTGTAAAATGATGACCACAATCAAATTAGTTAATCAATTGGCCACTTTTCATGACTGAGCAAATACCTCTGACCCACACCACTTTAAGGAGGAGTTTCAATTTGGTTCATGATTTCACAGGATTCAGTTCATGGTCAGCATTGTGGTGGAAAGGCTTGATAGATCAAAACTATTCCTGTCATGGTAGCCAGGAAGCAGAGTGAACACGAACAGCAACTAAGAGAGAAGAGAGGGAAAGAATAAATGACAAGGGACAATAACACACCCTTCAGAGTGGCACCCCAAAGCATTATTTTACCCAAGAATGTTCCAGGCCCTATCAGTCTATTCACCTAAGAATTCATGAATAGATCAATCTGCTAATTAGTATTGTGCCTCCCTAGTCCAATCTCCTTCCAAAATCTCTGGGAGAACGAGGCAGCAGGATCACAAATTAAAGCCCATTCTGTGCCATTTAGTGAATTAGTAAGCCACTGTCTCAAAATAAAAAGCAACAAATACAAAGTCCTGGATATAAGAAACTTTTGGAGGACAGTTTTGGTACATACCTCAATGCATAGCCATCAATTCATACACCTAGCATCCTGTGTGCATAGCATCATGTGTGTGTATAACTCTGTGTGTGTGAGTGTGCGTGCACTTTAGATCACTTAGCAAATTTGTAATACAGGCAGCCATCCCTTCATAACGAGGGCAGGTTCTGAGAAATGTCACCTTCAACACTTTTGTTGTTGTGTGAATATCATAGATTATACTTACAGTGCTAACATGGCTATGGTGTTACTAGGCAATAAAATCTTTTGGAACGCACAGTCATGCATGCTAAGATTAAAATATGTAATATACAGCAACTGCTTAAATTTTTAAAAAATTACAGTAGAAAAGTTATTATTATTCATTCTCTCTCAAAATCTTCCCCCTCACTTTGAACTTGCTTATTGCATCATTCTTGCTGCTTTCTGAAGCAATTATGGAAATCCTATCTCTTCAAGCATCTGTATGAGATGTGATCAAGAATATGGTGACTGTCTCTGCCATGTGCAATCCAAAGGGAAAGACAGGTCTGTGAAAACACGGCACCATGTCCTCATCCACCTTATTCACCAGATCAGGAACTGTGTAACTTCGGGCTCTTCTCCGTTGTCAAAATGACTATAAAAAGTGAAGATTTTAAATTGATTCGAGGCATTGACAGAGCATAGAGAAGCAACTGAAGATAATAAAGAGGACTTACAGAAGTGCTTTATAATTTTCTTAGAACATAAGACTGAGGGTGTTTGAAGTGGGGAGGAAGGACTGTATCTAACTGTAACCCAACAGTTCAGCTGTTGTTATTCTAGATAACTAAAGATTGGCATTGACCATCACAACCTCCCTCTACCTTTCTCACAAATAGCCACCTAATCTGTGGTAAAAATGATCCTACTGAAAGAAAAACTTTGAAGCATTTTTTATTTTCATTTGATGTTACTGAAATATATAAATCCATCAAGCCAGATTGTTAACACACTTGTTTTCAGCTATTTGAACATTTGGTCTACCTACATGTAGCCATAATTCAAGATTATTTACTATTAGTCTATTTTCAATAAACATTGTGTAAGAGAATTGGAAAAAAAAAAGAATTAACCATGGCATCACACACAATAAAATCAAACAAAACAAAACAGAACCAAACCAATCAAAACAAAACAATGAAAGCATTATAGGACTTCAAAACGACAACAGGAAACCAACAATACGGACAGCTATTTTGAAGACAACAAGACTTTATGGTAGCCATTGCTGATTTCCTGTTGTCTTGTTTTGAATTCCAGTATCACTTGCATTATTCTGTTCTGATTTTCTTTATTCTGTTTTGTTTATTTTAAGATAAATTAAAAAAAAAGAAAGAATTAATCATGGAAGTCTCCCAGGTTGTGAGTTCAGTTTTTTTGTTTTTTGTTTTTGTTTTGTTTTCTTTGGTTTTTGTTTTCAACTAATACAAATTGAATTCAGGGAATTCACACAGAGCTACATCCCTAGGTCTTTTTATTTGTTATTTTTTATTTTGAGACAGTGGCTTGCTAACTTGCTAAATTTCACAGGATGGATTTTAATTTGTGATCCTCCTGCCTCAACTTTCCAGAGTTTTTCTTGTGCATTCAAGATGACCTCCTAATAGTCCTCCTCATTGTGATAGTATTGTCTCGGTCTGCATCATGGCTGTGTAGCTTGGATGATTCACTGAGCATTTACATAGGAATTCTCAGATGGTGTGAAT
>RJWT010049327.1:0-11016 GCA_004365215.1 Cuniculus paca
AAAAAAAAAAAAAAAAGAACTGTGTTAATTTATTGGATCTGAAAAGAAACCTTAACACAAACTGCTTACTGAAACATGAACCGGCTAAAGTTTGAGAATACTTTTCAAACACACCTGATGATTCAGTTGGATGAGTAACTGAGCCTACATACATCGAAAAGCTTTTGAACAGGCTCAAAAACTCACATAATCCAACAAATTACAGACCCAATCTGGATGAAACTAGTATTTCCTTACAGTGAGTTGACTAAAGAAAACATAATAGAAATGTGATTATACACCTCTTCCAAGCCAACACTATAATATGGTGAGTTTTAAAACAATCAAGCCTGCAATTATTTTTCAAGTGGAGAACAGAAGATCCTTTTGACATGGGTGTTTTGTGCAGAAGGAGGAAGGAGGAAGCCAGGGCTTTGGAATTACGAAGGAAAAGGAAAGGTGAGTGAAGGGAGTGGCTGGCTAGAGACGGGAAACCAACCAGCTCTTGAGATTTAAGTCTAGACAGGGGGAGGAAACTCGCCACCATGGGACTGTCGTGCTAGCATTGCAGCAAAACAAAACACTGCTTCCCAAATGGACCCACACCAGACTGGACAGAGGTCCCTGAAACCCTGAATCCAGAGAGCAGCAGGCGCGTTACCTGTGGACAGCTGGCTGGGGAGGGGGTTCATGTCTTTGTCCACCATCTTCTGGTACAAAGCCCGCAGGCTGAAAGGCTCCACTGTGAAAGGCAGGGTCCCCGTCAGCATGGCGTACATGTTCACACCTCTGAAAAGAGAAACCGGAGCGTGAGACCAGAATGAGGCCCCACGGCGGGGAGGACAGAGGACACAGGCTTAGCGGAGGCTTCCGCATGGCCGCTGTCATGCGACCCCGGCAGTCCTCCTTCCCAGTCATCCTTCTAGACCCTCGGTGACAGGCTGCAGCATTGACATGAAGAGGCTCGAGTTGGGCTCTGGGTGGGCAGGCTCCACCCTGGCTTCCAGAGATGAGGAAGGCTGGAGCCTCCAGAGCCACCGCTAGAGGACGGAGCCACCTCCCCCTCCGCCTTCTCAAGTCGTGTACAGGTGGAGCATTCCTGTTCCAAAAATCCAAAATGCTCCACATCCTGAAATTTTCTCAGTGCCACCATGATGCTGCAAGTGGAAAATTCCACCCCTGGCCTCACGAAACAGGTCGTCGTCAAAGCACAGGCACACGAAAGGTACTGTTTAACGTGACCCTCAGGCCACCTACGGGAGCTATCTACGCAACATCAATGAGTTTTGTGATTAGACTTGGGTCCCATCCCCTAGATGTCTCATTACGTGTCTGCAAATATTCCAAAATCTGAAAAAATAAAAAATCCAGAATCTGACAACAGTTCTGATCTCAAGTGTTTCAGATAAGGGACACTCAACCTGCAGTGAGAAGAAGTCGAGAGCAAGGAATTTCAGACAAAATTACGTTTAAAAAAAAATGCCTAGACGATGTTAGGAATCTCAGATAAAAGTAGTCCGATCACTACGCGGTCCTCAAGTATAATCTACAAGGCAGAGCCTGGAAGAGGCCAGACTAAAAGATACAGGGCAAAGACCCACCTGGGAAAACCAGTACCAGGTGGATGAGCCCACCCGGGTACCACTCAGGCCTTTGAAAACAAAGCCTCCCAGTGGAACCCAGTGTTTTGCTGTCTCTTGAATTTTGCTTTGGCTTGTCACTAGAGAAATTCCTTCCCACCCTTGCTTCTTATTTTATTATTTATTGTGTGACTGCCACCTGGCCCTCGCCCAATACCTCAGCTGTGGTTGAAATACCTTCTGAGTGGGCTTAGCTGCTTATATCCAAAGCCAATCTAGCAATCTAGAGAACAGCAACATCGTGGAGGATTTTTATTTTCCCAATGTGCAAACCTAATATCATTCTGATGAGATTTCCTGACCAGGATGAAAAGCCTGCCACGCAAGGAGTCTCCATCACTCAAAAGCACCCACGGGAATATGTTTTTAACATGGGCAATGGGATTTCCAGTCAAAACAAATCCAAGGAGAGTGATTGAAATTAAGAACCTGGAGGCCTAATTCCACCAAGGCGCCTCTGAATTACTATGCTCCAGATAATGACAGGTACTGGAGCCCACAGGCTCCGGCTAAAAGTCATTCTCAAATTTCAGGCATATACTAAGACGGGTTCCTGCCCTGAACTCACGAAGGAGTTAGGGGGACAGAAACACAAATGTTCATTCCACACATTCCTGCAGGGTGCCTCTCCAGCCCACACAGGGTCACTGCTGCTGGGTATCGGTGAGACACAAGGATACGGCCATCTTGGATTTAGGTTGGGGGAGAAAGAGGCCATCAACAAAAGTACACACGAATAAGCATGATGCTTGCAAGGAGAGAAGCGCACAGAGGGAATAAGAAAATGCTAAACTGCACTGCTTTTGGGCCACCACAGGAGTTCAATTAAGGAAGACAAAGGACATGAGGATGAGGCCATAAACTGCATAAACCAAGAAACAGGGACATGCTGGGCATAAAGGTACATGCCTGTAATGTAATCCCAGCACTCTGGGAAGCTGAGACAGGAGCATCCCAAGTTCAAGAACAGCCTGGATAACTCAGCCACTTGGCAAGTCTGTCTCAAAATTTAAAAAAACATTTACAGCCTGGGGATATAACTTAGTGTGAAGGCCCTGGCTTCAATCCCCATTACTGAGGAAGAAGGGAAGGAAGGAAGGAAGAAGTTTGCATATTCTATGAGTAGATCAAGGCGCTCAGAATGGAGCAGCGGTGAGCAGCAGCAGACGCAGCGTGCCGCTATTAGAGTCAGACCAGCGGTCATGGTGTGCGAGGGAAAGACAAAGCAAAGAAGCCCCAGCAACATTCGGAGGGGAGCCGCCCAGTTACAAACACAGAAAGCTGGACCAACGGCAGAGAGGGAGACAGAATGCCTGGGGCTGAAAGAGGCAGTTGGGGAGACCTGGGAAGCTACTATGCAATGCTGCATTTAAACATATTTAAGGTAGAACAAAATATCTTTGCTTTGGAGAATTTGGGGAGACTAATCAGAAGGAAAGCTAAGTTTCAAAACTGTGAAATTTCTATTTACAAAGAGGCCTTGGACACATGGCTTTAATGGATGGAAATTTAATGGATGGCACACCCCACCAAGTTGCTGAGGACCATGAACACCCCCAAGACAAGCTGTCCCCAACCTCCCTAAAGCAGCCTGCCCGTGAGGCCAACTCCAGGCCTGAGGAAAGGCTTCCGCCTACTGAGCTGAAGTCTGCATCGTCTATACAGCTGCTTTTCCATGGGGAGCACTTTACATATTGAAAACTGGAATCAGGACCTCCCTACCCCAGGCCCTTTGCCTATGCTTCATGTGATATGGTTTGGAGTCCCCTCAAAAACCCAGCTCTTTGCCCTGACTAAACACCAGCTGGTTCATGCAGTTAATTAGTGTCGAAGTTTTCATGCTACATAACAAAGAATTATTACTTCAACAAAATTTGAGTGAAGTAAGCTTGGGGAGGGGGGTGCTGAAAACATTCTATCCATGCCTACCTGTGTGTACATTTTGTCTCTAACATGCATATGCAAAACTAAAGGTCCTGGTACTTATACAATATGGGTTCATACCTAGTACTGCAAAAAAATTTTTTTAAATTTTTTTAAATGCTAAAAGGTTTAACTCACTCATTTGCAGAAAAAAAAATGAGTTTATTTTATTTTATTTTCACTTTCTGCAGTACTGTGGACTGGACCTGGAGTGTCCGCATTGAGCTACACCCTCAGTGCCCCAGCCCCATTTTTGTAAGACGGGGTCTCAGTAAGTTGCTAAGTTGCCCACGCAGGGCTCAAACTTGCTGTGCTCCTGCCTCAGCCTCCTGAGTAGCTGAGCTACAGACATGTGTTTTAGTGCCCCACATGGTGTTTCTCAGTGGTTATTAAGGCTTGTGTCTAGGTAGCCTGCCAAGCCTAATGCAGTCATGGAGGTCACTGAATCTAGCATTAGTGATTGGTTCATTGTCCAGCACTGGGATTGGCGGTGTGAGTGCTACACCCACCCAGGGGTGGAGCCGGCATACTATATAAGGGAGGGAAGAAGGCGTGTTTTCCTCTCCTCTTTTTCTTTTTCACTCTTGTTGCTTGCGGGCCACCGTGAACGGCTGCCCCTCTGCCACACCACCCTGCCTTGGAGCCAGCTGAGTATGGACTGAAACCTCCAAGAACTGTAAGAAATAAACCTTTCTTTCCTTAATTTTGGTGTCGGGTATTTTGTCCCAGCAATGAGGGAGAAGTAACCAAGACAGCGGTACATGGGCACATTCACAGGGGCTGAGGGGCTGATTTTCTTTCTGATTATGTGAAAACAAAACAAAACAAAACACATGAAAACATTTTACAGGCTAGAACCAGGACATCTGGACAACCACCACATAACTGAGGATGGCCTGCACCACACACGCACACTCAATTTCAATGCCTCCTTTGGCATTGGGGTTTGCCAATGCACAATTTTTAAAGTCACTTTTATTGTTAGAGGTTAATGTGAAAGGAGCGGAAGTAGACTACATTTGTCAGTAATGCTCCTTAGCTTACATCTGTGGAAAGGAAAGTCGCCAGACACTTGGACTAGGGCAGTGGTTCACCAACTCCAGCAGCATCAGCACATCCTGAAAACGTGTTGCAAACGAACACCCCCGGGCCCCACTTCAGACTCAGTAAATCAGAACCTGAGGGCCCTGAGATCTGTGCTTTAATAAGCTCCTGGTGCTTCTGATACACATCCATGTGTGGAAGAGTGGGGGGACAATTAAGTCACCCAAAAACGGGTCTGACAAACTCAAAGAACCTGTGCCTGACGGGGATAACAACTCTCTGACTGTGCACAGCAGCTCGGGTCACGCCAAGCATCAGCCACTGCATCCCATTTACATTGCTCAGTTGGAAGATTTGGGGGATCTCTTAGTCTCAGTCATATTTAATTTTCAAGTTGGTTTGAGTTTTTAGTTGTACAGGGTATAAATTTAAACAGTTTAATTCTGGGTTCATGCACTTGTAAAGTAACATTTAAATAAAAAGAACCTAAGTCAATGTGTGAGGTTATCAAGAATGCTCTTCCTTTAATAGGAGAGCATGTAACACTCAATTTGAAGACTACAGCTCTACAGCCTTCTTGATATTCCCTCTTATCTTTGGGGACACATGGCTTCATGTCACTGAAGGGGGACATCGAACAGTATGCACCTGGGAAGCAGGACATCACAGTAATGGGGAGGAACATCCCAACTCAAGGGGCTTTGTGAATGGATGGAACAAGAGGACCAACTCTTTTAGGAATGTTGCTTTTTTTAAGGAGACCTGGAGACACCAAACTGTTCTCTTATCATTTATCCACTTCAAAAGATGACCAAAAACTCAAGTCACTGCATCATCCATAGGTCTTTGGTCTCTTGATTATCTGGTATGGACCACAGATAAAGGTGACAGATGCTTGTCATAAAGATGGTACCAGTGAACTCTGTTGTCCAACCATGATCCAGCAGGGGCTTTCCACAGAAACTCCCTGTTACTTTATCAAATTGACTCCAGAATTACAGATTTCTTAGAGGAGTTAATCTTCCAATAAAAACAGTCACAAATCCTTATATAGGACCTAACTCTCACCCCAGGGCCTTTTATCTATAAAATATGGATCATAAAGCTACCTATCTCTCAGGTCATATCAGAGTCGAATAAATGAAGCTAGAGGAAGAACTGAATACTGTGCCTGCCATAAATTAAATATGCAATAAATGTGATCCAGTGTTTCATTACAAAAACTTAATAGGAAAAAAGTTGCAGTTATACTTGTCCTCTATTGCAAAATAATAATGGAAAGTTACACTGATAGTCTGATAGGCCTCTGAGAATTTAAAAGGGAAACCAGATTGGGCATCTTAATTCATCTCCCCTAGAGTTTTCATACATGTTTAATATCTGGATAAAGACAGATCTGGTCCCTTTGACATTTCACAAGTATGCAAGAATACCAAGGGAAATACGTGGAATGCAGTCTATAAACCTCCATAATCCCATAGAATTAGGAGGAGTTTCAAAACACGTCCAGAATTTCCTGATAGATCTTTTGAAATATTGTCCCAGGGCTTCTTACTTTTCCTGTGGCAGACATGAGACCCCTAAGAATCAAAGACGGTTTTAAAGCAAAGAGTGTGGTTACAGACGGGGAGGAGGGAGAGCAACAGGCAAATACTATTACCATTTCTGCAAGTAGCAAGAAACAAGGCTGAGTTCTTGTTGGGTGGAGAAACACTCAATGGATTCTGCCCACTGTGGAATACACTGGTGTCAAAAGAAAGCGTGATGCAAAAGGGCAGCTGAAAGAAGGAAAAGGGCCCCAGGAAGTGTAAACATGGAATCTTCGGAATTAAGTCAAAAGCCAAATGGTGGTCCTGACATTAATCTGATACACAAAAATATTCCCAGGAGGAAAAGCCAGGGTCCCACCTGCCATCCCAGAGAGGAAAGACACAGAGCCACAGCTTCTAAGAAACCAGAAACTACCAAGGTTCAACAGACAGAGCAAGTGACAGCATTCCAATGGCAAGTGGAAGATCAGATCCCCTGTCCTCATGGGACACGTGGCTAGGAACCTCAGAAACTCCTAGTTTATGCCTATGTGCAGCTGAGACAACCTCTGAAGTCACACCTTGCTTCTGCATGATTCTTCAAGAAAGGAATTGCTTTGGAAAAATAAAAATAACTCTCCACCTAAAAGCAATTTCCTTCCATCTTTCAGTGACACAACTTTCAATTTAAAGTCTTGAAAGTAGCACACGAACAGATCCATCCTTTTAGAAAATCTAGATCTTCAAACCTGCTCCACTGAATGGTCTGTGTGTGGCAAGAAATTATTTTCTTGTGGCCTTTAAGACATTTGTCTCTTTTCTTTTCCTCTTCCCCTCTTCTATTTGCAATGCACATGGGGCTCCAAAAAGAAAAACTAAAGTCTTGGATTTTATAACCTAAAAATATCGGAAAGCTAAAGGAAGCTTCTTTTTAAAAGCCAAAGCCCTGAACTTTCCAAAGGAACATTTGTCTCCTCTTTCCACTTCCCTGCAGTCTTCATATTGAAGGGTTGTGAATGAAAAGTTCCTCTGTGCCTGATCCCTGACAGCAGCTCGTGATATCTGGTAGCACTTTTACAAAACACTGAGTCTGAGGCACAGAGCAAATTCTCCCACTTCCCCTCCTGAACACCTAGTTCTGTATGGAGATGAGAGAACTAAAAACAAGATGGTGTCTCTTGGCCAACTTGTCTACCCAAAGACACCGCAGACCGACAGAGATATTTTCTTCATTAAGTGAACACAGATGCAGTGATCTAAGGAGGTGGCCTGGATGTGCTGTGTATGACTCTCCACTAGACACCCAGTCTTCACACAAATGCCTCACCTGTCCCGCGAGCCCCATAAGAGCGAAGAACAGATCCGATAGAAAAAAATTTCATTCTCCATCCTTTGGAGACTCTTAATACCCATTTTCCTTACCCTCAGGGACTCCCTGAAATTCTCCAAAGAGCATTGTAATATCCTGAAAATAAAGTTAACTTTGATTCTTTTCAATTAAAAAGTACATCAATAGTAAAAAAATTTTTAATTAGCATACATGCCATTCTGGGGAAAAGTGCACTGGCAATAATAAAAGTTTGATACCCAAGGATAAACATTTTGGTTTTGTACCTGAAGCCTCATTCACTTTAGACATATATATATATATATTTCAGGCATTGGGGGCAAAAGAAAGAAATGAATGGTTTTAAGAATTTTTTATGGTCCTTAAAATAATGGAAAACATCTAAGAGCCAACACTTTCATTCGCATTGTTGATTCCTGCCTCACAGGAGAAGTGGTCTGGGCACCCTATGTGTAGAGAAGAGCTTGTAAGGTCTCCGGGCCCGAGAGGCTGGTTTTCTTAAGTCAGTCTCAGACGTCTCAGAGAAGTCCCTGTCAGGCCACCCCCTCTGGAGAAGGGAGTTTGCTTCTGATTTGGGAAGTGAACTTTTTATTCTGGGGTTGTTTCAGAGCAATAAAAAGAGAAGACATTTTATAATAACTGTGTCTAACCCAGGGAGAAAATTGGTTCCATTTTCACTCTCATCTTAAGCAGCTTTTAAAATTAAATTCACTTTGGGTTTTCCATTTCCAATTCTGCCAGCAATGCCACAGGCACCAAATAGAAACATAACCCGTATCTCAGACACAATACCCTAAAGCAGTGGAAAATAATTTCTTTAAGAAGGCTACGAGGTTTCATGTTTTTGTCAAGATTACGAGCAATGATAATCAGATGTTCCACTCCCCGGCCTTTGCACATGCTCTGCCCTCTGCCTGGAAAGCTTCCCACCTCTTCTCCATCTGGCCAATTCCACTCACCGCTGGGGAACAGATTAAATTTCCTCTCGCGCTTTAGTAACCTACCTGTCTTTGCCTCTTTGGCTCCACCCAACTCACTGTGTTTGTTCGCAGATAAACTCATAGGTGAGCAGACATCTTGCTCAGTCTGTGCTATGGTTTGATAAGTGTCCCCTAAAGGTTCACATGTTAGAGGCTTGGTTATCAGCCGGGGCACTCTGGGGAGGTGGCAGAACCTTCAGGAGGGAGGATCCAGGGGGAGATCTACAGGTCATTGGGAGCAGGACCTGAAAGGGAACTGTGGGACCCAACACTTTTTTCTTTTTCACTTCAACCCCTGGCTTGTGATGTGAGCAGTTTTACTGTGCCACATGGTCCCACCATGATGGACTGCATCACCACAAATCCAAAGCAAAGAGACCAATCCATTGCAGTAAGCGAAAATAAATCATTTAACCCATTTATATCAAGTATTTTGTTGTAGTGATGAAAAGCTGATTGATAAAGGCTATTGTAACAAAATGCCAAAGACTGGACAGCTCAAACAGATGTTTATTTTTTTGCAGTTCTGGAGGATGGAAGTCCAAAGTTTGGGTGCTAGCATGGTTGTGCTCCAGTAAGAACCCTCTTCATAGTAAAGAATCACCTTCTTGCTGTACCCTCACTCAGCACAGACAGAGTTCAAGTATGACACTAATCCCATCATGGGGCCCCACCCTCATGACCTCATCTAAATCTAATTACCACCTAGAGGCCCTATCTCCAAATGTCATCACATTGGGGATTAGGGCTACAAAATATGAATTACACTGTGGGAACACACTCAGTTCATGGTAGTAGTTGAGTGTGTTACAGTATCAAAAATTTTTTTTTGAAATATTCAGTTTCTTGGCCATATCCACCAAAAAGAGAGAGGTCTTTCCTCCTGATTCAAAGCTTGGCCATCCAACTGGCTTAGCCCAAGGGGAGATTAACAAATGTGGCACAGATGCACTAGAGTTTGCTCTCTTACTCTAAAGGACTTTTCCACCATGATGTGAATGCATTTCTACATATTTTGTGCTTTTCTTCTGTCTCCTTCCCAGTGAGCTCCAGAGTGGAGCCACCATGATCCGAAAGACCTGTGTTCACATGGCATTTTCTCATTATAAAAGGCTTTTGCATTCATTATTTTCTTTCACCAAGACCAAGAACATGGCCTCACTGGAGCTTTGAAGAGCACCTGCAGCTGTACATCACCTTCTTGGAGAAAAAAAATGCAACTAAGTGGAAGTTAGCAGCCTCAGGTGTAACCCAGTCATGCCAGGAACCAGGATGGGGCAGGCTGGAGAGAACACAGCATCAGAAGTGTGCAGAAATTCTGATCAAGCATCTTCTCCATCTCTCCTTTCTGATGTTTCCTGCCATTTTTCTAGGTGTATTCATTGTTTCAGCTTAATAGATAGAGACAAAGTAAGTGGCAACAGGCCAAGTGGACTGGAAAGCGCCCTCACTGAGGCACAGGAAACTTGACTTTAGTCACATCCTAAAACTGAGAAATGAGGACTATGAATTCCTGCCTCAGATAAGTGACTTAGCAGAAAGAGCAAGAACAAAGTCCAACCTTTTCACAACCTGCGCTTCTCATCTCCATGTGCCATCTCTCTAGACAAAGAACTGAGTCACTTTCATGTCACAGTGAGCAGGAAGGGACAAAATCCCATCCTGGGGATAAAGAATGCTGTGGCACTTGTCAGGAGACATAGCCTCGGTGTCCTCATGCAGCTCCAACAACCCCCACAGCTCCTGCCTCCAACTCAAATTCTAGATTCGGAGGAGACACTTGCTTCACCTGACATGGTCCAGAAAAGGTCCTCGTCCCCAGGCTGAGCCTCATCACTGTGATAACTAGGGACAACACAGTATGTTTCATCCCCACCAGAGCAGGACCTCAGGAGCAAACTGTCACCTGTTCCCCAACCTGCAAACCTCTCTCTCCCTTTGGTCGTCAATGTCTCTTGTCTTCTAGGTCACCATGGTCACACAACACCCTTGGAGAATCTCTTGATATCTCAGGCTCCCATGGTCCTTTTTATTTATTTATGCACAATTCTCCTTTCAAAGCTTTCCATTTAACACAAACACGTTCCCCAACTTTTCCAAAATGGTCCTTTCCCACGGGGAAGAGAGAGAATAAAGGGATTTACAAACAGGAAAGTGACGGGCTGCCATGGGCGCCGAGCAGGAAGCGAAAAGGCAGGGACAGCACAGGGGGACCAGAGCCTCTGCAGGGGAACCACTGGTTTTCAGCGTGAGGGTGGCAATGGGTGGGCCATTTGAAGAGCAGGGAATGGCATTCCAGGAAAAGGAAATGGCAGGTGTACAGCCTGAGGTAGGAAGATGACAGGGAAGCCAGTGTATCTGAAGAATCATGGGCAGAAGAGGTGGTGAGGTGCAGAGAGGCAGGAGGTGGGCGGAGGCAAGATGAGTCCCATACAGATGGTACAGAAGCCTATGGCAGGATCTTAAGAAGGCATCTGAGTGGGTCCTATAACCAGAATGTGAGGTCTGTGAGGCCAGGACTCGGCTTTCCTCTCTCCCCAGCATCTGAATGAATCTAGGTGCAGGCCATTCTG
>RJWT010049328.1:0-10997 GCA_004365215.1 Cuniculus paca
TTTTTCAGGGCCTTTGTGATGCAAAGGAATTTCAGGTCCTTCTTTCAGTGCCATTTTCCGTACTATACCTCATGACTGTTGTGGGCAACCTCTTTGTCGTGCTCCTAATCATCACTGACCACCGTCTCCATTCCCCCATGTACTTTCTGCTAGCAAACCTCTCATTTGTTGATTTCTGCCTTTCTTCGGTAACTACCCCCAAACTGATCACAGATCTACGAAAGGATAATAAGACTATTTCTTTTGGAGGCTGCATGACCCAGATCCTCTGCGTGCATTTCTTTGGCGGGGGTGAAATGGTGCTTCTTGTGACAATGGCCTATGACCGTTATGTGGCCATCTGCAAGCCACTCCACTACTCCACCATCATGGACAGACGAAAATGCATCTGGCTAGTTTTGATATCATGGATCGTTGGCTTTGTGCATTCCGTGAGTCAACTGCTTATGATTCTGGAGTTGCCCTTCTGTGGACCAAGAGTAGTGGACAGCTTTTTCTGTGATATTCCATTGGTGCTGAAACTAGCTTGCATGGATACTGAGAATTTGGGGTTCATTATAAATGCAGACAGTGGTGTTTTGGCAACAACTTGTTTCATTCTCCTGCTGATCTCCTATACTTACATTCTATTAGTGGTCCGCCTTCATTCTAAAGACAGTGCATCCAAGGCATTGTCTACCTGTACCTCCCACATTATAGTCGTGGTGTTGTTCTTTGGACCTTGCATTTTCATCTATCTATGGCCAGTCAGTATCACATGGGTGGACAAGTTTCTTGCTGTCTTTTATACAGTAATCACACCTGTCCTGAATCCAGCAATTTATACACTAAGAAATAAAGAGATTAGGAATGCCATAAAGAAATTAATGAGACACCATGTGAACTCAAGGAATATTCATTAGCAATTTCATGTAATCAAAAACTCTGTGTACCCTGTATGTTGGCACATTTTGACCTCTAAATTATGACTCATATCCTTAAGTATAAGTAGTCACAGATGTATGGTCTATTTTTTCCATTGCAAAAATAAATTTAAAAATTTAATGCCTAGATCCTTACCATTTGAGGGCAATAATAACTCAGTGAAAGCCCCTTTGTGTATATTCAAGGATTATAAGATGACAATAATAATGATAGTTACAGAAATAACCATTGCCACAATTTATTAAACTCCTTCTAGATTCTCAACACTTGCACAAGATATTTTATCTAGTGTACTACTCACAGAATCATTTTAAAATAGAGCTTATTCACATTTCTACAACTACAACATGACATATACTTTCAAATTTTAACCTAAAGAGGATACCATAGGTGTTTGAAGGGTGTATGCACTTAGAAAGCAAAATGATAAGTGAATCAAATCACAACTCAATTTTCTTTGTCCTCCATGACATAATACCTTTAAGTTTTCAAGTTTTATTTGTTCATTTAACTGTGCTGTTTTCCATGACTATTTTCCTTCAAATACCCAAGGAGAAGTGTTTGCAAGTCTTTGAAAATTTTTTTATTCCACCAGTTAATTTTTTATGATTGTGCTATTAGTTTATTTGAAGAAATAACATAAATCAGCAATTATTATGAGGAGGAAAAGGATACATACATTGTTTAAAAGCAAAAAAAATGTAGACAGTTTCTATAGATGGAAGAGGGGATCAGGGTGTAAAGGAGTGGGAGACAAATGAATTGAAAATGATCAAGATATGTTACATGAATATTCTTATTCCCAAAGAAGAACATCACTATGACATATTGCAAACATACACTAATCAGAGATAAGAAAGAAATTTAAACTAATGAAAAGAATGTTAGAGAGAAACTATCAATATGAATGCAATTACCAAGTAATTCTCTGCAAAATTCAGAGAGCTCTGCGGTTCGATGTACTCACAAATTTTTTTCCTAAGGGAACCCTTACCTGAAAACCACCACCCACTTCCCACCAATGCACATGCACACACACATACACACGAATACAAATACATGGAATGTTGGGATTGATTCACAGTGTGATATTAGGATTAAGGGTGCCCCACCCTGATTGTGCCCCACGCTATTTCCTAATATACTTGCCCTAAGTATAGGTTGGCTAGAATATAAGTGTATCAGTCAGTGTTTTACTAGCAAAGCAGATATAACATAAGATATACAAGTGTATAAGGATTTACTGAATTGTTTTACAATGGTCACCCACAGAGTCAGATGAAGAGTGTAGAGGGTGTCTGCACACTGAAGAATTCAGGCCAAGGTCTGGAGTTCACTGCAATGTCACATACAATTCCATATCAAGAGGCTGATGGGTCTGTGAGGGAAAACTGAAGACTCTATGATGGAAGCTGAAGTCTGTGCTAGAAGTCAGGAGATTATGTCCAAGGTGAAGGTGAAGACTGGAACTCCTCCAAAGAAACAAAATCAGATCTGGACTTCCTCATTTCCCTTTATACATCGAGACAATGAACTACCCTAAGGTGGGGCTTCTACACCCTCGAGTGTGGTGTTGCTGAGCCAATTTACTTAAACTTCTCTTAACTAAACTTCTCAAATTAGCACAGTCACTCAGCCATCACAAAGGAACAGAAGAAAGTTGCTTGTTGCTTGCTGTTTGCAGCTTGTTACTCAACTGCCTCTGATGCTTCTGCCTGCCATGAATTTTTTCTCCTCTGTGATTCCCCTGTGCCATGTCACCCTGCCTTGGAGCCAGTCAACTATGTACTTAAACTTCTACAAGCAGTGAGCTACAACAAACCTTTTCTCCTTTAACTTGGAGTATTGGGTACTTTATCTCAGCAGTAAGAAAAGTAACCAAGACACTGCCCAACTGTTTTCCTAAGCATGTATATATTTAATTTTATTCAACAACAATTCAATGTACTCCACTTCTAAGTAATTTAATTGTAAAGACACACAATGGAACCTTAAAACATTTTGGGTTGATAGTAATAAAAATACAATAATTAAATAAAGAGTACAATGTAGCCATAGTCATGCTGCTAGGAACAGTACTATAGTACTATATGTATTTCTTTTTCATCTTTATTTTTTCTTAGTGTGTGTTTGCCATACATAATGATTACAGTCATCATGGGGCATTTGTACCTGTACATAATATACCTTAATTCTTCTTTCCCATTTCCCTTCCTTCCCTTCAACCCCTCTTCTTATCTTCATTTCCAAAAATTCTGTTCTTTCCTTCCATTCTCTCCTTTTTGAACAATCTTTCTTCCCTTCCATCCTTTCACCTCCCCCCCCATCCTTCCAATATGAACAAGTTCCTCCTGTTTCCCAATTTCTATCCTCTATTTTACTCTTTATTTACACTTTGGGTTTCTCACCCAAGAAAAAAATGTGATGCTTAAGCTTGTATTTCTGATTTACTTTACTTAAGATTATGATCTCAAAATGCATCCATTTACCTAAAAATATCTCAAGTTCTTTATGCCAGAGTAGAACTCCATTACATATAAATACCACATTTTCTTTATTCATTCATCTGTTGATGGGCATATGGGGTGTTTCCAGTTTATTATAAATTATGTTCCTATACATGGATATACATGTATCACCGTGTCTGATTTTAAGTGTTTCAGGAAGATAGGAATAGCCAGGTCAAATGGAACCATTAGTTTTAGCTTTTTGAGAAATCTCCAGAATGATTTCCATAATGATTGTACCAATTTACACTCCCACCAAAGGAGAAAATTTCTTTTTCCCCACAGACTTACCAGTATTTATTATTGGTTGATTTTTTTGATGATAACCATTTTTTCTGGAGAGGGAATCTCACTGTTAATTTTCATTTCTCAAGTGACCAGTGATGTTGAACATTTTTTCATACATTTATTTTCGTTTGTGCACTTCTTCATCTGAGATATGTCTATTCATTTATGACTACCCTTTTTATTGGCTTTGTAAATTTGGAAGATCTTTTTCTAGTTTTTTTATATATTCCAGATATTAGTCCTCTGTCTGAGAAGGTGGTAAATTTTTCTTCCCACTCTGTGGACCTCACCCTGTGGTCTCTTGCTATGCAAAAGCTTTTTAAGTTATATGATTCCTTTCATGAATTTTTTTTGTAATGTTTTCAGTGCAACTGGAATTTTTTTTGTAAAGTCTTTGCCTATATTTATTTTTTCAAGAATTTTACTGTCTCAGCTACTTTTCACATTGCTAAGACAAAATACCCAGCAACTGAAGTTAAAAGAGGAAAGGTTTACTTGACTCAGTTTTTAGAGATTTCATTCCACAGTTACCTTTCCCCAAGGCAGGGTAGCATGGCAGAAGGGCATCACATAGGAAAAATAATCCATGACAAGCAGTAAGGCAAGGGCACATTAGCCCTCTTTCTGTCCCTTATATTTTATGTAGTTCACCACCTGAGGGTGGGTATAGCACTCACACCTTTAATCCTAGCCAAAATTATGCCAAACCAATCAGTGGACTGATTTAGTAATCACATACCCTTGATCTCCCCACCAAGTATTGCAGATCCAACCACCTCTGAAAAGCTCCCCACTACCCCTGCTATAACTCCATGAGACTTTGGGGGGAACGTCTAGACACAAGTCATAACATTTACCTCTCCTATCTTCCAGAAGATTGTTTCTGTTTTGTTATTTAGATCTTTGCTACATTTTGATTTCAGTTTACTGCATGGCATCAGCTATCGGTCCAGGGTCAAACCTGGGCATACAGAAAGCTAGTTTTCCAGCCTCCATTTATAAAAAGATGCTATCTGTCTTCCAGTAAAGATGTTTGACTCCTTTGTCAAAGACAAAGTAACTGAATGTGCTTGAAGTTGTTTTTGTGCCTTTTGTTCTCTCCATTGATCCCCAACACTTTTTTAAATTTTGTCAATACATTGTTTGTCACTGTAGCTTTATAATATAACTTCAAATAAGGGATTCTGATACCCGCTGCCTTGCATTCATTGCTCAGAATTGCTTTTGCTATTCTTCATATCTTTTGGCTTCATATGAATTTTAGGATTGTTTCCTCTAATTATATGAGGAATGCTCTTAGTATTTTGATTAAGATTCAGAAAGAACAAGAATCAAAGGTTAAAAAGCACAAAGAATCAAAGCTAGGATTGAAAAAGGACACCACTATACATATGATACAGTTCTTATAAATATTATCGGATAGTATTACGCATAAGTTTAAACAAAAAAATTTTAGTATATCTATGTTCCAAATAGCATGTGAAACACACTTATACAAAACAATTATTTGTGTTTATGTTGATATAGAATTCATCTTCCTACATTTTCCTTGGCTACTTTTTCACAATGCAAATTTCTCCTGTCATTGATTTCTTTTTTTTCTTTTTCCTGTCATTGATTTCTATTTTCATTGCATGGTGGTCTGATAGTATGCATGGGGTAATTTTAATTCTTTTTTATTTGCTTAAGCAGGTTTTGTGGAATAGAACATGATTTATTTTGGAAAAAGTATCACGTGCTGCTGAAAAGAGTATATATTCTTTTGTAGAGGGGTAAAATACTCTAAATTTATACTAAGTCCATACAGTTAAAGATTTGGTTCAGCTCATATTTCTTTCTTTTTTTTCATTTTTTTATTTTAAAAACACACAAAAAAGGATAAAATGATACAGAATTTCAAAAAATTGGAAATCAACACTAGTTAATATATTGCATATTATTATCTTAAAAGTAGTTCTTTACTGACTTTTTTTTTTAGTTTATCTATCTCTGTGTGAAAGTGGGGTATTAAAATCCCCTAGTATGACTGCAATCCTGTTCATTTGCTCTTTTAAGTTCCACAGTTTTTGTTTTATGAAGATAGGTGCTCCAGTATTTGGTGCGTATGTATTTTGTTCCATTAAATAGTATGTGGTGACTTTCTTTTGTCTCTTCTAATCAGTTTTAGCTTAAAGCTTATCATATCCAATATTAGAATAGCTATGCCTGCTTGTCGTGGGGGTCCTGGTACATGAGATGTTGTTTTCTATCTTTTAATTTTTAGTCTATGATTTTTTGGGTTTTTTTGCCTTAGATGAGTTTCTTGCCTGCAACAGACTGTTGGATTCTGGTTTTGTTTTGCTTCACTTTGCTTTGCTTTTCTCCAGTCTGGCAATCTGTGTCTTTTAATTAGAGATCTGAAGCCATTAACATTCACAGCGATTACTGAGATGTGCTACTTATTTACCATCATTTCCTTCTTTATCTGTTGGTGAATCCTTTGATTTTCTGTTCTTGACATTTTTGTTGCCATTTATTCACTGATCTGACTTGGAGTTTTTGTTTCCTCTGTGTTTTTAGATCTGTGAATTATTTCATTGTTTCTGTCAAGAATACTCATAAGTATTTTGTCAAGTCCTAGTTTATCACTCATAAATCTTTGGCACAGATATTTTTCATAGAAATACTCTGTCCATCTATCTTGAAGGATACCATTGCTGATACATTTTACTGGGGTAGGTGTTACTTGCTCTTAATGCTTGAAATACTTTAAGCTCCTCTCACCTTCATGATTTCTGTTGAGAAGTCTGCTACAAATCAATGTGTTTACCTTTATATCTAATTTTTTGTTTTCCTCTGTTTTAAAATTCTGGTTGTCTGCTTGTTTTTTCTGTGTATCTTGTTATTTAATGAGAATATGAGTTGCTGAGCTTCTGCATTCATCAGATTCATTTGGAGTTTTGTAAGCATTGCTTCCTTGTATTTTAAATTCCTTTCTTATATTTGAAAATTTTTTCCATGGTCTCTGTAAACACATTATTATATTCATCTTGGTTATCATCTAGTTTTTCTCTAACTTCACTTAGCATCAGATTGCTATTCTTATTGTCATCTAATAGCTGATGGTTAATGCTCTCTTGCTCTTTTTTTTTGTGACTTCTTTGAGAACTTCATAATAATTCATGATTTTATTCTTGATTTCAGACATTTTGTCTTTGTATTGATCATTTTTGCAATTCAAGAATTCTATACAGTCTTTTATTTCAGGTATTTCTGTATGACATCGCTTTTTGTAATTTTTATTTATTTTTATTTTATAAAAAAACATTTTCATAAACAAACAATAAGTAAATATCAAAGGTTATTACACTGTTCATTGTTATCTTCAAAGCAGTTACTCAAAACATAAACTATAATGTTTCTTGTTAAAAAGAAACAGACAACACAAGCTTTCTTTTCAATGATTTAAGATAAACTTTTAATATAAATGAAACAAATCAGCATATACATGGAAATACTTATAAAACAATAGGTTGTGTACTTGGGAAAGTATTTAAACTTCTCCCTATTTCATATTTATTTCTCTTCTATTTTTCTCTCTCAAATAGATGATAGATAGACGGATAGATAGATAGATTGATAGATGACAAATAGACATTTACTGTTTCTCATATAAGAGAACCCTTGTGATATTTGAATTTGTATGTCTGATTTATTTCACCTGAGATTGTGTTCTTAAGCTGCATTCATATCCATTACCTATGAATGACAAGTTTATATTTCTTTACAACAGTGTAGTACTCCATTGCATAAAATACCACATTTTCTTTAGCTATTTGTCTGTTGACAGACATGCATTGTTTTCCAGATCTATCTATTATGAATTGTACTGCTATAAACATGAGTATGCACATATCCTATAATATGATTTAAACTCTTTTGGAAAGATGCATAGGAGGGGAATAGCTATACCAAATGAAATTTCTACTTTAGCTTTTGAGGAACCACCACACTAGTTTCTATAGTGGTTGTACTAGCTTATTCCCACCAATAATCTAGAAGAGCTCCTTTTCCTCCACATTGTCAACAGTATTTATTATTAGATTTTTTGATGATAGCCATTCTTTCTGAGATTAGATGGTTTCTCAGTGTAGTTTTCATTTGCATTTTTCTGATAGTCATTGATGAGCATTTTTTTCATGTGTTTTTGACTGTTTGTACTTTTGAGAAGTTTCTATTCATTTTGGTTGGTCTTTTTTTTAATTGGGCCTTTTATTTTAGAGCAGGTAATTTTTTTGTGTTCTCCATATATTCTTGATGCTAGTTCTCTGTGGAATATTTGGCAAAATTTTTTCCCATTCTGTAATTGTCTCTTCACTCTGTTAGTTGTTAATTTTGATGTGCAGAAGCTTTTTGATTTGATATTATCTCCTTTATTAATTCTAAGTATTATTTCTTATGTCATTAGTGTTCTGTTCAGAAATTCCTTGCCTATACTTAGGTCTTTAAGAGTTGTAGTTATTTTATGTTCCAGTAGACTGTTTCTGTTTTAATGTTTGTATCTTTGATCCATTTTGATTTTAGTTTAACACATGATGAGTTATGCTTCTAGACTTAATTTTCTGCATGTGGATATCCAATTTTCCAAAACCATTTATTCAAGAAATGATCTTTCCTCCAGTGTACATTTTTGGCTTCTTTGTCAAAGAGCAAATAGTTGTATGTGCCTGGTGTTGTTTCTGCTTCTTCTGTTCTGTTCTGTTAATTCATATTACCATTTTGATGCCAGCATCATGCTGTTTTAATCACTATAGCTTTACAGTATTGCTTCAAATCTGGGATCGTGTGAAAGGAAGAAAGGGAAAAAGAAAAAAATTGTGTACACAACATAGTTAAGATAGTTACACAGCTAGTTTCTCTTAGCTCATTGAAAAGAAAGTTTTGTTCTAATATTGTTTGGACAAGATGTCATGCCTATATCTTCTACTCTGAATAACTACTATGAAGAGAACAATAGTCAATATATCAACTATTGAAACTGTCCTACTAGCCTATTTTGAAACTCAGTTTCATCACTTGTCTTTTTTTCTCTTTTATTTTCTTTAAAAAAAACTAAATTACTAAGGAAGGGAAAGATCGACATTGAAAGTTACATCAGATTGATAAAGGAAATTGAGGAGAATATTGGGAAATGAAAATTTATTCCCTGTACATGGATAGACAGAATCAAAATCATCAAAATGACTATACTTCAAAAACAAATATACAGATTTAATGACATTCCAATCAAAATACTAACATCAGTTCTCACAGACCTAGAAAAAGCAATACTAAAATTTATATGAAATCAGAATAGAATGGAAGGGAAGAAATGGAAACAAAGCTTTTATAAATAAGAAGGGAAAAGGAGGTTGAAAGGAGGGAGAGGATTGGGGAAGAAAGAAGAGTCAAAATATATTGTGTACAGGTGCAAATTTTCTGTGATGAATGTGATTATTTATATCTAAAATGCACCAATAAAATTAATTAAAAATATAATAGCAAAAACAACCTTGAATAACAAAAGAAAAGAAGATGGCATCACAATCCCAGATGTCTGACATATTTTTGAGGATTCCATATCTTTGATGAATCTGTCATCAAATTTTACTCAATTGAGTAAAATTTCTGTGAACTTTTGGTTCATTTCCTATTTGGTCTTGTCTAATTTCATCATCCCTTCTGTAAACTTTTTGTAAGTTTCTGCTACCTAGTATTTGCTTTCTCCTCCCTTTTTAACCTGCCTTGTTAAGAAGTTGGGAGACTTCAGGAGTTTTCTTTTGCCATGCTGCATCATGCTTCTATGTATATGCATATCATAGATAGATAGATATCTTCTTTCCTTCTTTTTTGGGAAAGGTAATTGTTACAGGTTGACATAGAAGAGTGAGGGAATTCTGTGGATTACATGGATATTATAGGAACCTTAAATTTCTTACTAAGAAAGAGAGATTTGAAGGGGAGATAGTGATACGTGAGAATAAAATTTGATTTGGGGCCTGCTTCTATTAAAGTAATTTTAGTCGAGTTGAAAAGTTAGTACTGAGAGTTTTAAGATGATATTTGTGGGGGAAAGGACCTTATATGGGAGGAAATTTTTATTGAGTAGAGTTATGTGTTTGTCAGAACCTGCCAGTAGAGGAGACAATAGGTTAGGTAAGATATGGAAGAGCCAAAGACTAGATGAGGAGGATCACAGATTAATACTAAAGCCGATAAGAGTGACTGTGAGGGAGCTAAGTATGGGAAATTAAAAACTTAGGAGGAGTAGTTTTTATATTTGGAAAAAGAATTAAAAACTACAAACTATAGTAATGGTATTGCTGTTGGAATTTGAGATGAAGAAATTAGGAAACAGACTAAGGGGAGAACCTAGACACCTTATTAAATCAGAGCTAGTGAATGAAAAAAACACAAAAGCAAAAACCTAATAAACACAAAACCATTTAAAAATCACATAACCCCACATTACCACATAAACCAAAAATCAAACAAAAATTCAAACCCATATCTGATGGGAACACATTTAAATATTCCAACTAGATAGTGCATGTGCGATTCACATGTAGCTTCTTACCCAGAGAGTGAGAATGAGTGCTCACATCCCAGTAACTGGACTACTGAGGATAACTCAAGATTCAAGACTTCTTTCTAGCACATTTTCAGCATGCTTGCAAAGTCTGATCTAGTCTGAGCTCTTGGATTAGGAACACTTGCTATCCTTCTTCCTTGGTGTGATAGTGGAGTCAGCAAACAGATTCACTGGCATGAAATTGTCCACTGAGGACAGAGTATTCCTATGTAATCAAATTATCTACAGTAGCAACAAGCTAATAAGTTACAGGGGTATCTGTCAGAGCAAGTTGAGAAATAACACACCATATGACCAAATTTTGTATCTCCCTTAAGCCTAGAGAAGAAGTCCAGTTATGCTATCAGCATCATAATGGCTCAAGTATTAACCCACAGCTAATAGTGGGTTAATAGTGATAGCTATGTCTCGTCTAATGATTAAAAAAAAGCACACAGTGGTAATTTTATAGAATCAATTATCTAATGCCCAGTATACTAGGGACTAGGTAATGCCAGAGAGGGGGGAAAAAAGAAAGCAAGAGTTTTGTTTTTGTTTTTGCTTTTCGTATTTTTTAAATATATTCTGCTATATGATATAATAAGGAGAAAATAGGAGGGAGTAAAGAATCCTAACTGTGGTAGGATATTATTTAGGTGGAATACAAAAATCACTGATGAGAAAGGGGG
>RJWT010049329.1:0-11012 GCA_004365215.1 Cuniculus paca
CTTAGTTCATGGTGGTGGGAAGCAGAGCAGGGAAACAAAGCCAGTGGGAAACAGGTGGGGCCTGCATGTCCTCCTTAAGGTCAGCCCTTTATGATAGGCTTGTACACACCAGGAGTATACTCTGCTGATCTCCTAAGGGTTTCTTAATCAAGTGAAGTTGACATATGTGTTGTAATGGTAACAATATGTTTTTATCATGGTAGTTTTGGCCCTTTCATTTATAATGCTTTCTTCTTTTCCTACAGATTAGTTGTATAGAGTTGGGCTACATTTTGCCAGAGATGTGCATGTGTGTAGCATATTTTTATTACCCCTTTCCCTTTTCTGTCTGAGTCTCCTAAACCCCAAAGCTTCCCCTAGTAATATTTCCGGCACTTTCACATCACCCCTTTCTCATTTTAAAAATTATTTTGAATTCTTCGTGTGAGATGAAGCACATGATATTTGATTTTCATGCCTTACACTGCCAAAGAACCACTACCTACCTTTTGTTGTACTTGGGTCTTTATAAGGCCACTCCACTTTTCTGTCAAACTAACTTCTTCAAGAAGATGAGAAATATACAAGACCTATGAATTCAATAGGCAGAAACCCGTTTTCACATGTCATTTGATGTGATTTAAGGTTTTTGATAAAAGAATAGATTCTTGGAAAACAAAAATGTGTAAAATTTTGGGTCAAAATTCTGTATTTCAGAGATGATATTTCTGGCATATTTATTGCATGAGAAGAATGCAAGTCTGTATTTATGTGTCTCGTCAATTATTTGTTGCCATATCAAACGTATGAGAAAAAGTAGTGTTTCAAAAACATAAATTTACTTTCTTCTCCAGTTCTGAAGCCTTAAAAGTCCAAAGTGAACTGTTCCTATACTTGGCTTTAGCAGGCCTTGGTGGCATCCATGTTGCAGTGAACCTCCTGGGATGTAAATCTAATAGCATTTGTATTATGGTAGCGTTTACCAAGACATCAGAGAAAACAATGGGAGGCCAGATAGGAGTTTGACAGGAATTTGGAATGCCTGATGGATGATGCCTACTGAAGTCACTAAAGTATAGCCCAGTGGAAAGTTCATAAAGTGAGAGCTATCAGGAATACGCATGCTGGTTTTTGCAGAGATCAAGAGTTTCCATGTGGCCTGTGACTATCAAAGAAATAGAGGCATGTGTGCATAGAACATTGAGAACCTACTTATCATTTCAGTATGTATAACATAGTAGATTTAGACCTTCAATATTTAATGTCTTTCCATGTGGTTTTGGGTCAATTACTCTATTCTATGTGCTTATTTCTTGCTTGTGGAGTGGAAATGCTTATTGTTGTCTTCTATGGCACCTTGTATATATGGGACATATACTTTTAAAATTTACTTCATTCAGTTTCAGAGAGGAAAAGTTTATCCAAATACACAAATGAAGCATCTGAAAGGAATTTTTTATTATTGTTGAAGCATGTTAAGACTTTAGATAAATGCTAATCGAATGAATGAGTTTTTCATTTTGAAAAAGATGAACCTTTGGGGTCAAGAATAGAATGCTTCAGTGTTGATTATAGACCAATTGTGCCCCTGAAACTTTCAATTGTTGGTACTTTGGTAAAAAATATAATATTAAGAGTTAAATGGTGGCTTAATGAGCTCTAAAATGTGAATGCTAAAAGTTAGCTTTTTTCTTCTAAAAACCAATGACCTCTCCCAAACTGTCGATGTCTAGGGCATAAGTGGCTACCTGCACATCTCTTTAGTGCAATTGATAGGGCAGAATATGCAGACATTGTCCACAGGAGGCAATAACCCAGTTTTTCTTCTACAAGAAAGTGAACAATGTTCTGAAAATGGCTGGAAGTGATAAAAAAAGTGTGTGTATTTGCATTACATTTGTCCCTATTCCCTCTGTTTCACACTGCAAAGGACTCTCACTTACCTGTAGATGAGGATAGGGTGATATGAAGCAAATGAGCCCTTCCATGCCTCAGATCTAGCTTTGAATTAAAGTTTTTCATTTACAGAAAAAGCAAGAAAACAAACCTGACCATATTTATCTAAGTATGCAGGAAAAGTTTTGATAAGCCAGTCAGATACATTGACATAGAACAAGTATTTATGCATGTAATTTCATGGATCTGTCCAGATTTGAGCTTAACTACTTTAAATGCTATTACTAGTAATATTCCTGTTACTGACACCCTTATTATCCATGATACTTTATAATTGGTGAATTATTTTGTTAAAAAAGAATTCACTGTGTCAATGTAAATATTGAAGGTCAAATATCCCAGAAACCATTTCAGATTTTTTTGAATCAGATTCTGTTGTAATATATGTAGATTCAATTATCAGGAATCAATTACAACTCTCGAGAAGTTTTTTTTTTTTTCTTCACACACACAAAACACTAGTCTTGGAACTTTAATTTGCGTTTGTCAGTAGTTTTACATTTGGTGTCAAGGTGGATGTAACAGTTAATTATTTTATTTTAAAGAGAATAAAACAAAACAAAACAGAATAAAACACAACAAAACAGATTGAAACAGGACAATGCAAGCAATACAGGATTTCAAAACAAAACAAAAGGAAATTGACAATGGCTACTGTAGTGTCTCTTGTTTTCTTTGAAGTGGTTTTTCATAGCTTTACACACAATAAATTCGAACAAAACAAAATAATATAAAACCAATCAAAACAAGAGTGAAAGCATTACAGGCCTTCAAATCAGACAATAAGAAATCAACCATGGTAACCTTAATGTCCTTTGTTTTCTTCAAAAAAGCTGTTCCTATCTTCTTGCATATTGCAATCAAATAGTAGAAAACAGACTTAAACCAATCAAATCGAAGAATAAAAGCATTATTGAACTTCAGAACATGAAGATAAAAAAATCAGCTATGGCTACCATAATGTCTCATTTTCTTCTAAGTAGCTGTTCAGATTACGATACTTAATAAAGTCTGTTCTTGTAAACTCTTTAGGAATAGTTCTAGGCATGTGTGAGCATATACCTGTACATCTATCCTTTCTGTGCTAGAGGGAAGAGTAGAACAAAGCACAAGACAAACAAGAAACAATAAAGACAAGATAAACAACAATAATAGAGAACCCAAAGCAATAACAATATAGGCTTTCTAAACAAGGTGATAGGAAGTTACCAAAGGTTTTATTTTGTACAGTACTCTTCAAGAGTTGCTCAGATTACCAGATATAGGCATACAGAATTGGTCCAGTCCTATAGATGTTAACTGTTTTGTTATAAGACCTAATAAAGTTAGTATTACAATCTTCTAAGCTGTCTTAAGTGTATACATATATATAAATTTATACCTTTTCTATTCCCTTCCTTCTTTTTCCTTTTCCCTGAATTGTTTTTTCCTCTAGCAGTTTCTTACCCTTTCACCATATTTATTGGGGGTTTTGTATCTTATTGAATCTTTAAGTTTCTTACACCAGGGAGACAATATGGTGGTTACACATATGACTGATTTATTTCACTTATGAGTATGGTCTCAAGTCACATCCATTTACCTATAAAAGCCTCCATGTGATCCTTTATACCTGAGTAGTACTCCATTGTGTAAAAGTACCACATCTTTTTTATCCATTCCTCAATTGATGGGCACTTGGGTTGTTTCCAAGATTTGGCTATTGCAAATTGTGCTGCTATAAACATGGGTGCACATGTATCACTGTGGTATGATGATTTCACTTCTTCTGGGAATATGCCCAGAAGTGGCATAGCTGGATCAAATGGGACTTTCAATCTTAGCTTTTTGAGGAAACTCCACACTGATTTCCACAATGGTTGCACCAGTCTACACTCCCACCAGTAGTGAAGGGTTCCTTTTTCCCCACAGCCTCTCCAGCATTTGTTATTGGTTGTTTTTTTTATCTCAGCCACTCTTTCTGGAGTTAGGTGGAATCTCAGGGTTGTTTTAATTTGCATTTCTCTAATGACCAATGATGCTGAACATATTTTCATGTATTTATTTGTCATTTGTATTTCTTCAACTGAGTAGTGTGTTTTCATCTCAGATGTCCATTTTTGGAATGGGTCTTAGAATTTCGAGGGCCTGATTTTTTAAAATTCTTTATATGTTCTAGATAGAAGACCTTTGTCTGAAGGACAGTTGACTAAGATTTTCTTCCCAATTCATGGTTTTTCTTTTCACTCTGTTGGAGATTTCTTTTGACATGCAAAAATTGTTTAATAAGACAAGATCCCAGTTGCTGATTTTGGGAAGTGTTTCCTGTGCAGTTTGACTTTTGTTCATGAATTCTCCACCTACCCCTATGTTTTCAAGAGTTCTACCTACTTTGTTTTCTAGCAGATTTAGTTTTTCTGATTTAATATTTAGAACTTTGATCCATTTTGACTTTAGTTTAGTGCATAGATATAGGCTTGGGTCTAATTTTAGTTTTCAGTCTATGGAAAGCCAGTTTTTGCAGCACCACTTATTAAAGAGGCTATCTTTCTTCCAGTGAATATGTTTGGCCCCTTTGTCAAAGATAAGGTGGCTGAGTGTGTTTGTAGTTTGGGTTGTATCTTCTAATCTATTCCGTTGATCTTCAGGTCTGTTTTGGTTCCAGTACCATGCTGATTTTATCACAGTAGCTTTGTAGTACAACTTCAAGTCAGGGATTGTGAGGCCTCCTGCCTTGCCTTTGTTACCCAGAATTGCCTTTGCTATTCTAGGTCTCTTCTGGTTCCAGATGAATTTTAAGAATGATTTCTCTAAATCTATGAGATATGCTAATGATATTTTGATTGGAATTGCATTAAATCTGTATAACAATTTTGGGAGAATGGCCATTTTCACAATGTTTGTTCTTCCTATCCATGAACAAGGAATGTCTTCCCATTTTCTGAGGTCCTCTTTGATTTCTTTTTTTAGAGTATTGTAATTTTCATTGAATAGATCTTCTGCCTCCTTTGTTAGGTCGATTCCTAAGTATTTCATTTTTTTGGATGGTATTGTGAAGATTGTGGTTTCTCTTTTTTCTTCTTCAGTGAGTTTGTTCTTTGTGTAAAGGAATGTTATTGATTTTTGAGTATTGACTTTGTATCCAGTTACATTACTGAATTTGGTTATAACATCTAGAAGTCTTTCAATGGAGTTTTGTGGGTCTTCTATGTAGAGTATCATGTCATCTGCAAATAGTGATACCTTCTTCCTTTCCTATCCTTATTCCTTTTATTTCTGTCTCTTGTCTGATTGCTCTGGCTAATGTTTCCAGTAGTATATTGAATAAGAGTGGTGGTAATTGGCATCCTTGTCCTTATTCCTGATTTTTAGCGTGAAAGCTTTCAGTTTTTGATCATTTAATGTGATACCAGCTGTTGGTTTGTCATAGATGGCTTTTATCAGACTGAGGTAAAGACCATCTATTCTGATTTTCTGTAGGGTTCTTAACATGAGTGAGTGTTGGACTTTTTCAAAAGCTTTTTCTGCATCTATTGAAATGATCATGTGATTCTTATCTTTCACTCTATTGATATGGTATATTGCATTTGTTGATTTGTGTATGTTGAACCACCCTTGCATTCCTGGGACGAATTCCACTTGGTCATGGTGTATAATTCTCTTGATAACTGGCTGCATTCTGTTTGCTAGTATTTTATTGAGAATTTTTGCATTGATGTACATTAGGGAGATTGGCCTGTAGTTCTCTTTTTTGGTTGGGTCTTTCTCTGGTTTTTCAAAAGAGCTGTTCCTATCTTCTCACATATTGCAGTCAAATAGTAGACAAGAGACTTAAACCAATCAAATCAAAGCATAAACGTACCATTGAACTTCAGAACCTTTTCCCCATATTTATCAGGTCAAAAGGACTAACTTTTGTAACCTCTAATGAGGATGTCTGCAATTCTGTTCTGTTAACCTAAAAGTTCTAAATTTGCTACAAATCTGTAATTATTAGTTTTGTCAATAATAAATGATATACTTTGTCCTAAATGGTACAAGAATAGGGATCTCTGTGTGTTTAATACATTCTATGACAGAATTAATTTGTTTCACAGAAATATTGGCTTTATTTAATTAAATTGATCAGTACATGTATTAGTTCAAGTCCATGATACCAACTGAATTTGCTTTGCACTTTTGGGTTTCTTTTATGTACACTTGCAAGCTTTGTAATTATTTATCAAATTTCAGAAAACACAGGATGAAACCTGGCCATGAACTCTACAAATGGCCAGGTAAGTACCACTATCAGAATTTCTGATATTGCTCATATTTAGCAAGGAGGGTTTATGACACTGATTCCTATTGTCTGACACATGCCCTCCAGTGTGGAGTCTGTTCTGCTGAGCATCACAGAAGAATGCACCTGAGCACTGACTGCAATACCCTTAAAAGTAGTGGGCACACATGTCAATACCTTTAAAAAACAAAAAATGATGTCGTATCTCCCTTTCACACATGCTCCTGCCATTGTGATGTCACCTACTATGCGGTGATGCAGACAAGCATGTGGGTCCTCTCATTAAAGTTGGTGCCATGCTTTTTGAACTTTCAGTCTCAAAATCTGTTTGTGAATTAAATGTTTTTAAAAAATAAATGCTCATCCTGTAGTATGATATTTTATTATAGGAAAAGTTCTCCTCTTGTGCCAGCTTTTGGTGAGCATTCAAATGAAACACAAATATCTTTATATCTTTGGACACCTTATTAGTTCCATCTCCCATGCATTTCCCTAAGATGTTGGTCATCACTTTTTTGACTGTTTCTTTTAAGTTCTTACTATTTCAGCCAAACTACTGACCACAACCAGGATGATATAGAAAATAACATAACTGCTCATTTGTTTTTCCAGGTAAAGGGAACTGTACTGATTGAGGTTCTACTTATTGAGAGGATTTCACTTGAATAGTGTCTTCTCAGTTGGTTCATAAAGGAGCATCAGTACTATACTATTTCAACTAAAGACTGTGTGGAGAAATCAGGCAAAATATTCTCTAATCCTGGCTTCTGTCTTTTCTTTCTCTCAGTTGATCAAACAAGTCCTCCTCCCCTTGTAAGTCCAGGATAAGAAAGAGAAGAGAGAATGTATGAAAAAATAAGAAACGAGAATTGAGGTCGTTTAAAGAAATGTACGTGTCCCTCCAGGGCCTTCTTAAGCCTAATATATATATACTACTTCCATTTGCTGATGGATGATACTATGCTTGCCCAAATTTATAGTATCTGTTTCTATATGGGAAACTCAGGACACCTGGTAACGTAGGGGCCCATGACTAATCATTTAGCCTCCACTAAATACCATGAGCATGTCAACAGCTGTTTTTCCAAAAGGATAGTGGAGAAATGTTTAAGATATAAGTGATTATCTACAAAATTCTAAGACCTATCCTACAATTCATGTATACAGGCCTGCCAGAGGCTCCAATTCATACTGCACATGTCACTGTTAGTTAAATCATCCCTGGATGCTGAGTTCCATGACATCACTTTGCAGAAGAAAACCTGCTGCCCAGCCTTGTCCTGTGTGTATTGCACTCAGGAGAAGTTGTTTTGGACACTTGGCAAATGCGTCACAATAACACATTCAAATGAAGAATATATGAAACAAATGAAACAACAAAACTTACTACACTTTGCATTTATTTTTGAGTCTTAGAGGCCATTTGCAAAACACTTATGTATTACCTTAGAAGAGATATTGTGTCCCATCATTTACTCTTCATAATTTCACTTAGTTAAAAGAGCTCTGGGTTGTGTTATGATCTATTCCCATTTTTGTTCAAGAACACTAGCAATAAACTTAATATACTTGATGTTGTTTGTTTAATAGTTTAAATCAGCACAAGGTCACCAGTGAAAGGGGTCAGTGTGAAAACTGCTTCAAGAAGTATTTATCAATATCGCTGACAGGGTATGTGCAATTCATGTATCCAATGGAGAATATATGAAGCAATTTAAAAGTCCTTAATTAAAAAACTAATAACTCAACAGGAAGTGAACAAAAGTGGTTGTGGATGTAGCTCAGTGGTACTTTAGCATCCAAAAGACCCTTAATTTGATCTTAAGCACCACACAGAGAGACCAATGAGCAAAAGATCTGGGGAGATATTTTGCAGATGAATATATGCACATATGAAATGAGTATACAAGAATATCAGGCTGTCTTAATCATTAGTAAAATGCAAATAAAATTGCAATGTATGTCACAACTCACTTAACCGGATAACCAAAACTGAAAAAACTACCCACACGGGAAGCATCAGTGAAGAACTTTTACTACCAAAGATAGGGAACAATATGAGTTAATAAACAATTAGACCAAAAAATAGGAGGGGAGTCAATGTTAGTCATGTTCCAAGCTTGGTAACAGGTATCTCAGTACATCAGGTTACTTATTCCACATTTTTCAGAGTTTTTACAATGACTTCTCTTTTATCTGTTATTTTTCCCTCTGCATAATTGTTTTTTTTCCCAGGAAATTCCAAGCAAGCAGGGGAATGGATTAATGAAAAAATATGGTATTTTTATATCCTGTTTCACCGTTGTCTCAATGTTTTGCATCAGTTCTCTTTGAAATTTGAAACATTTCTCTTTCATAGTCACTTGGACTTTGAGCAAGAGCCAAAAGTTGCCTGGTGTCAGATCTGGTGAAGAAAGAAGATGCGCTGTAATAATTTTATGAACCCACTTTTGTCCTTGACAGCAGCATTCACTATATGTTTGAACACATTTCAAAGAGACACTCACAAAAGAAGGTTTCCAGAACTGTTTCAGACAGTAGTGAAAATGATGATACGAATGTGTCACCATCAAGTGAGCATATTTTGATGGAGATTAAAGGCAACCTGTATTTTGACTATAAAAGTTGTTTTTAAGTTAATGATTCACTGTATAATGTGATAATTTCTTGCGTGCCTTTTGTTTTTCTCCTGTCTTTCCATGCATGAGATGAATGGATATTAAACTTCTTACGTTACTAAAACCTTTTACTATGGAGATAATTATATGTCAGTATTTAGACATCAAATATAAATGCTGTATATTGAGTGACTTTTTTCTAAAAGAATATTTATTCACAAATTATTTAGTTTACATTAAAAAAGAAATTTGTGTATGTGACCACCATCTTCACAATTATTTAGACTTTTTTTTTAACTTGGGGTTAAAAAAAAAGTGCTGGCCTAGGCTTCCAGGTTTTTTGTGATCTCTTAAATGCTGATTCTCTGTGTCATCATCAAGCTTCTTTCACCTCCTTCCTTTGCAGGCTAGTCATGCTTACAACTATTGATTTCCCTAAGCATCAAGGCTTTCTTGTAATCTAGGTCCTTCAATGATGAGGGCACTACAGGTTGTGGGTCCACAGGTATCTCCTGTTTACAAAGTAAGACTCAAGAGCTTGAGTCCAGAGCTTCTGAAATAAACCTGAATTTCACCAAGATCTCTAGGTCATTATTCTACATTTGTGTTTTGCAAGCACTGATACTGGTCATCTTTTACTGAAGCCTTTGTTTTTCTTTATTTACTTCTAACATTTGACTAGTAGTTTTCCTCGTCAAGTTTCATTTTAAAGTGGAGATGCTAAATATTTAAGTAGGCTTGAGATACAGTTTTCTTTAAAAACACAGCTTTACTTTGCATCAGTTTCTGCAGGGAACCTAGATCTTGGTCATCTTAATGCCATATTTTGATTAGCTTGGACAGAACCATACCAATCAAAGCCCTTACAACAGTACATTTTAGTGCAAACTGGTTTCAATAATTAATCCAGAATTATCCTTTGTGATGAATAATAGTGAGTGAAAGTACAATTTTAGTTGTTAAAATGGAAACATTTATGATGACTTGATATTAATGATTCCAGAAGTCTGTGATGCCTGGGGATAACCTGGACTTCTTATTCATGGCCACATTCACAGTGCCCAGTAGAATAGCTTCACTTAGTGCTTCTGGGAACCCTGTGGTACTCTTAGGGGAGTGTCAGGTCTACATTCCTTCCACTTCTGGCAAAAACAGTTATACAACTGGTTGACACCTCTATTCAATGCAAACAGTGTTTTATATAAACAGCATTTTCCTGAGAGCGGGGAATGAAAATCATTGCTGTGGTCAGTGCTGAATTATTGTAGCTTTTCTGTGTTATAAAGACTGACACATTTCAAGGACCCCTGCTGTCTTTTTAATACATGGGTAAGCCACAAGTAACTTTTTTAAAAAATGTTTTTATACAAGTTTGAAATGTTGCTTATTTTTTAACAGTTTAGATGAGGTGTACAAGATACCAAAAAAGGCAGGTGAAAAGTGGAACATATTGCATTGTCTTCATTTCTTAGTTTTGTGGAAAACTTCGATAAACAATAATGCAGTGAGAGTAATGTGTTCCTTTTAATGACTTTATATGGTGACCTTGAAATTTAAACAAGTTAAACCTAAGTTTACATATTCATGAATCTTACATAAGATGTATTTCTGAAATGAATAAAAAGATCCATTGTGTTTTATCAGTCATAATTCTAATTAAAAATTTTAAGATGTCGTTTGAATGCTAGCACTTCATCCACTTCTGATGGTGTTTCATTATTTTATACACATTTAGAGTATGACAGAAATGCTCTTGCACTGCTCCCTGCAGCATTTAGGCATTAATCAGTGCCCACACACAGTGTGATCATTTTGAATTGCATAGTGATTTAGTATTTCATGGATAGATTTCCACTCCTAAAAATATGTATTCAATGTGAATTATTGATGCACTTTATATTCATAAGGTTCCTGTCTTTGAGTACATGGTATTCTTCTTCTGTTTTCTTTTTCTTTCTTTCTTTCCTTCCTTCCTTCCTTCTTTCCTTCCTTCCTTCCCTCCTTCCTTCCTTCCCTCTTTCTTCTGTTTTCTTTTTTTTCCTGGAGGAAGCACATTTTATATCTTAATGTCAACTTTTGAAGAGAAATGCTGTTGTATTCAGTAGTAGAAACTGATAAATATCACTGGATCTTTGATCTAGATAGGGACATCAGAAGCCTGTCATTCAGGTCAAAATCCTTGTGAGACGATGGCTTTC
>RJWT010049330.1:0-11023 GCA_004365215.1 Cuniculus paca
CTATGGAAAGAGGCATGAGCCACTGTTCAAACCACAGCCTGGCAGGAAAGTTGGGAGGGTTAGAAGCATCTGCTATCTCCTTCTTTCTACTTCTGATCTCCTCCTGTTGGTTTGTTGAAGCCACAAGGAGTTGCTTGAGAGCAACAGAGAGCCTGGAGATACATTCCAAACAGGTTAGCATCCTGAGGTACAGAGTAAAGAAAGAAGGCAGAAACTGGAGCAGGAGGGGATGAATGAGAACAACCATTTCAAACTCCATTCCAGAAGTCTGCACTGTCAACCCAAGGATAGCTAATGCTGGCTTGCAGACAATTCAAATTAGAATTGAATGAAAAATAGAACAAAGTTCAACCCACAAGCATGGCATGTAGGGCCCTTTAAAACTGACTCCTTTCTAATCCTGTGTGCTAGTGTTCTCCCCATAATCTTTGCTCTAATCACAATGATCCACTTTCAAGTATCCCCCCAAGCTGTTCATTTATTTCTATTTCAGTACCTTTGGTGCCATTCTTCCTATCTGAAATATTATTGCATTTTTTTCCAGTTAAATTCAATTTATGTTTTGAAGCTAACTAGCTGAGGTCTTCAATCCTTTGAAAGGATTTCTTTTTCTATCCACAGCGAGCAATTTTTCCTTTGAAATTCTGTGGCACCCGATGTCTGTGTCATTCATTTAGAGTATGTTTTATACTCTCGGCTAGTTGTTTTCTTATCTATTCTATTCTTTAATCTTTATTCCATCTCTCCATTTGGACCATCCCTGACTAATATGTTTCATGCTGCACACTAATTTTAATGACCCAGAAGGATTTTGAGGTCATTCTGCAGGTCAGGAGCATATCGTCCTCAAATTGAAATGTCCACACTGGCCCATAAGTGAACCACAGATTTTTGCCATTCCTGAATTAGACACAAGCTCTTAGAGGGTGATGATGTGATTTAATTTATAGCTACCTACCATATCTAGCATAGTGCTTCAAATAAAGTTCATCTATAAAAAATATTTGTTAATTAATTGTTTTGGTTATCTAACCACTTCTATAAAAGAAGGAGATCATGTCTGTGAAAACTGTTGAACACTGAAAAAGAAATTTTATTCCTTTGCCTTTCTTCTTTTAGAACATTTTTTGACACTACTGGACCATATTGGAGTTGAGGAATGTGCAGCTAAAGATTGAATTTGCTCTCAAAATATCTTTCTTGTCGTAGTAAAATAAAACACTGATGCTGAGGTCAGAAGAGCAAAGTGAAATAAAATGATGGCTGAGCAGTACAAAGGGAGAGACCTGTGAGTGGCTCATTACCATAAGGCTGCTTCTAAAAGCCGGCTCATTGATTTAATGATCATGCTATATACATTGAGCTGCTGAATGTTCACTGCAGTTAAAAAGAGATTTGTCCTCATCAAAGAAGTGGGGGGAAGCAATTGCAGCACACAGTTTGTAAGCCAAATTTTGAGTTGTAAAATTCAAAATGATTCATTATCTATGCCCTTATGCTTTTGTCCTGATCTTTCCTTAAAATGTATGCCCCATGCATTCTTAGAACTCCCTTTTGTCCATCTTCAATCTTCTCTGCCTTTTGCATGAATTGCTCACCAGAATTTAGGGTCTTCCAGAGCACTAGCAATAATTTTTGGTTACCAGACTGCCGCTAGGACTGGTATTTGTGGTCAGCACTAATTGCTGTCTATAAAAATTTATTGACAGATCCTGCCTAAATCTAGGCTTTTTTTTTTAAATTCGTGGTATCAGAATTGAGAGATAAATACTTGAAGGATTTGCATTTTAAGCCCACATCCAAATAAATGACATAAAAAATGTGTTCTAATGGATTTAAGGAAGAATGTAATCTCAGTTTGTTTTTTGGAGAGCCAGGTGTCAAGGGCAAAAGTACATTGCTATGGATTAAGAATGGTGCTTATGTTACACTGACATTTTCTCTGTTTCTAATGTTTTCCAAAAATTTCTTCTCAAGTGGAAAATGCCGAGTAAGTTTGTATATCAAATCCCTGAGGGAGAATTTAAACTACCATCATTATTGCCTGTGCATACTTGTATGCACACACACACACGCACACACACACACACACACACACAAACAAATAGTATGTGTGTGGGCACGTGCATAATAGGTTAGCTTTTGCTCTTAATGGTGAACATGGGGCTGGACTATTTGCCACAATCAAAATGGAAAACTTAGAACTCTTGACACCTCTCATCAATTTGATCTTTCCCATTTCCTCAAGTTAATGAGGGTGATGATTTTGTTTGACACTAAAATATTTAGGAAATGCCTTAATCTAACAAAGTGACAAGATAAATTGGGGTTAAGATAGAAAACGAATGTGGTCCATTAATGAGAACAAATGTATTTCTAAGAAGCCTAAACACAGTTCATCTTGTCGCTATGTGTATTTCTTTAAAAATACCTTGTAATAATGTTTAAAAGCATAAAATATTGAAGAAAATTTGAACTGAAAATTCTTAAGGAGTTTTACGTTTCTGTGAAAGATGTCTTTATTGCTAATTCCCTCTTGATTTAAATATGAAACCAATTTCACTTCTCTCAACTAAAGCATTTACTAGCCTCAATAAAACTTATTAACAATAGCTACAAAAAAAACCCTTGCAACTTTATAAAAATCTGGGCATCAGAATCTTGTGATCAGGATCCGATGTCTGTCCTTGAGAAGGGACTTGCATTGTAACTTTTGTAGGCTTGTCGTCTTAGCTCTTGTTCATAATTGGCAGCAACAATAATTCCAGATCATTTTGTTTGGGGGATATGAATGTCAGTTGGTTTCTCCGTGTCTTGAGACAAGGACATCTTTCCTATGAGAGAGCTACTAATCCTAAATAATCATTCCTGGTCTATTCCTCAGTTGAGTTGAATATCTAAAACTCTAAAACAAGTTTAGCCATTTGAGCATACACAGAAAAAGAATAATGAGTAATAGCACTTGAATGACTCTGAGGATAAAATTTGATTTTTTTTAACTCTCACTTTTCCAATTTGAAATAGAATCAACATAGTTTTATAAACATTTGTTTATTCACATTCTAAATAGTTATTTGGAGACTACTACATGTTATTTATTGTGAGATATTATGGGAGAATAAGTCATATTACCTACATTTAAAAATCTTATTAACTGATAAAGAAATCAAGATACATATGTGTATATGCACACCTTCATACAGATACTACAAGGCCAAAAGTAATATTTTATAGTATACTATGGTAATAAAGAGAAATGATAGATTGTTTATTATAGTAAAAGATAATGATAATGTATTAAAATATTATCAAGTGTTAATGTTTTTCCTATTGTGTTTCTTGAAGGTGGCTTTTAATGACTTTTAGCCTTAGTGATGTCTTGAGTGTAGGGCTTGCTGTATTTCCCATCTGCCTGGTTTTACCCTCTAGCTTGAGCTCATTAAAGAGATAATGGTAAACATCTTTGTGTTAATGAGGAAAGAGCAAGTAATTTCTTCAAAGCAAAAATAAACAGTTGGAGGTTGGAATAGGAGAGAAACTGGGGAATTATGTTAGTGTGATTCCCTCCAGGGGTGCTGGGACCTCAGAAGGGACATCTGTATGTATAGTTTATTTAAGGAGACAAGAATACAAGAATTGAGGTTCTGGCCTTGGTAAAGATTCCTGGATTCTACACAAACAAAGAAGCTGAAGCATCTCATCTGTATGAACCAGCTGAGCCAGACAGTGGCCCACAAAATAGGTGGCCTTAAGGGTCTGATTTGATTTAAGGGAAATGAAATAAACTGATGGACATAATTTTATATCTGCAACACGTAGAGCTTTACACAATTTTTCTACCGGTCCCTGTCCAGACTACATCTGCCTTACGGTCTACTTACAATTCATTATAATGGGAGCCAACACAGTTTGAGACAACTGCTGGGAATGTGATTGGTGTTTGGGGAACAATAAGGCTTCATCAGAGACACTGTCTGGGTTAGACCAGTGGATTACAATGAGAATGATATTGAAAACCCTTAGAACGTTACTCACTCTTGGCAAGAAGGAGAAGAAGGAAAATATACCTTTCAATGCTTTGTAAATAAGATTCATATCTCTTTTACTCACAGAATAACTCATAATGGAAGATCACAAAAGATGACCTTTAAAATCACTATGTTGACTTTGCCTTTTGAAGAAGAGAATGTGTATCACACAGCCATCATTGCAGAATCTGATGGCTTGGGTTTGGCAGCAGACCTCAGACATTCCCAGGATAGGCAGCGGGTACCAAGGCCAAGACTCGGCAACCCTGAAGCATATATGAGTTCATGACCCATCACACTCTCAAGGAAAATGATGCTGCCAATGTTTTGTTTGAATATTTGTGTACTTTGAAATAAGGTTTGAGTCTTTTTGAGAATGTGCCAGTTAAGTGTTCTAAGTACCTATTAGATTAAGCTTGGAAAATTGGTAAGAGAAAGTTTCACCCTCAGAATCTTTAGATTTGGATATGTGGACCTAGTCCTTGACTATTCCTCCAAACCTAGCTGCTAATATTCTGTTCAACTGTGCCAATATCCTTCCTAACTTAAGGCCTTTGAGTATTCCTGTCCTTCAGTTTGAAACATTCCTTTTTTTCATTCTACTTTCACCAAACATTTACTAGACATACAATTTAGTTTGTACAAAAATGCACAGAATTGAATCTCCAGTGGCTTGATAGGGTGCTGCTTCACACTGTGATTGTACACTACATATTTTTGTTGCACTTATCATAATGCAACTAAAATTCTAGTAATCTGCTTTGCTAGATTCCAAGTTCTACCAGCTCAACCACTTGTGTACTGGTTATCTCTGAGTCCTCAATATCTAGCTTAGTCTTAGCCAAAAGTAGATATTTGATAACTATTTCTTGAATGAACAAATGAATGAATGAATGAATGAAATGAAATGAAACTAAAACAGGTATGGCATAGGAAATTCTGGTAAATGGGACTTAAGAGATAGGTTGTAATAAGCTTTTAGAGTTCTAAATATTAGCCAGTGAAGCCTGTCCTTTTTCAAGGTTATGAAGGAACTTTGAAAGTTTTCAGAGCACAGCAAATTCTATTTGTATTCAAAAATAGGAGGAGGGTTGGTTTTCATAAATTTTCAAGCTGTGTACCGTTCTCAAAATACATGAGCAATATTGACAGCCATATTTTTATAAGGCAAGAAAAATGGGATGCAAGAAAGAAGAAAGGCATTGAGATTTATGGTGTCACCCTTATTTGCCACAAGAAACAGAGTCATACCATAAGCAAAATAAAACAGAACAAAGGAAGAATAGAGGGAAAGGAGGGAGAGAGAGAAGGGAAGAAGGAAGGGAAAAAGAAAGGAAAAAGGAAGAAAGAATGAAGGAAGGCAGAAGGAAGGAAAGAAGGAAGGGAGAAAAGGAAGAGAGTGCAGGGTTTCCCATCTGGGCATAGTGGTGCCTGCCTGTAATCTCAGCGTGCTGGGAGGCTGAGGCAGGAGGATCCCAAGTTTGTTGCCAGGCCAACATAGAGAGACACTGTCTCAAAGAATAAAAGTTGTAGCTCAGTAAGAATTCCCTTGGTTCATTCCTCAGTACTAGGGATGGGGAAAAGGTTTTCCACACTCTGTGAAAAAGCTGTTCGTTTTCTAAATTTAGGTCAGTCTAGATCTGGCAAATTGCGGTATATTAGAAATGATTAGCAGATGATGCCACATGACATTGACGTGGCTTTTAGTGCAGTTGTTGGAAATGGAAGGTCGCTCTGTGGTCTCTTCCAGCAGGTAACAACGCTGCACCCTCAATGCTTGTGTGGTCTTGGCTTTGCTTTTTGACCTCATCTACAGGTGGGTTTCACTGTGTTAACATCTCTGTTAAAGAGATACAAACAGCGCCCATCATGCATGAATGACTAGGACCTAAATATTGCATGTACCCTATTCAGTGACATTTTCTGGCAATAATTAGTTTTCTATAGATCCAGATTTCTATAGATCCAGCAGGGAAAAATGTTTGCTTTTTCTATTTCCAACAAAAATCCCAACTCTGCTGTACTTTTAAATCTCATGTCATGAATCGTCTCACTTCCCAGGTCTCAAAGGAATAAGGAGATGTGAGGAGCAAGGAAAAGTGAGTTAGATCCATCGTTCACAGCCAAATATACCTCAGACACCCCTACATAGTGTAGATGATCTCCAGGCTTTAAAAACTTGTACAAAATAAAAAAGAATTGTAATAACAACATATGAAAGTAGTAAAAGTAGTTATTAGTCACTGAGTGCATTTTCTGCAGCAGTAGTTACTTTTAACACCTTTTATAGATTTTATATTTGATCCTCACAGTGATTTTGTGAAGCAAGTGCTACAATTATCTCCATTTCACATATTAAGAAACTGCAGTTCAGGACAGTGACCCAGTCTTTCTTGCAGTAAGGTCTGGGCCTCTTTAGCGCTTAATTCTATGCATGCAAGAAGAAGAAAAGAGGAATTTTGTAGCCATTGGCTCCCAGTCATCTTTTAGGAATGTTAGGGAACCATGATTAAGAAAGCAACTTTCTTTCAAGGTTGTTTAAAAATAAGCATTGAAAAACAAATTAAACACTGAAAAGACAGCTTAAACTCATAAAGACAGCGAGAGTTACACATGAAATGTCAAGTAATCCTGAGCCTGAGAGATGACTTAGGCCATGGTGGATTGGAGCGTTCCAGCAAGAAGGGGGAGAAGAGGCACGTGGGGTTCGGCCTCCACAGGAGGAAGTTAGGGTGAGCGACACGTGGAGGAGGATGTGACAGAATAAATGTGTCCAGCTAGGACGGAAGGGCTAGATGTGGTGGTGGGTGAAGTGAGTAGTTAAATTGAAGGAGATAGAATGCCAAACTCTTGAATGAGGTGAAGGAATTTGCAGTGTGTAAAGTAAGTAATGGGAGTTACTGAGGTCATTTAAGCAAAGAAGTGACTGCTGAAAGAGAAGCATTTGGGAGAGTAATTCATAACATAAGTGGAAGTGGCCTGAGGGATTGAAGTCCAGATAATAAATGACATAGCTATCATATCCATCTGTGAGCAGCCACAGAAAAGAAGGGAGGAAGACACTAGAAGAAGACTTAGCAAAGAAGGGATAGTCAGAAAAGATGTTGTGAATCAATTTACTTAGCTTGAGAATTCTAGTAATCCAGGTAATTTATGGCAAGAAATAACATTTTTTGAATTGCCAAATAAAATCTTCAAATAGTCACTCTAACAAAAATTATTTAACTTTTATAAGCTGCGATATTCTTAAACAGTTGCTAGGTACTCTACAAATCATACATTTCAATATGATTGCAACTTGGATTGATAAAAATTGGCCGAGCTTTTTGCTCTTGTGTTTTATATTCTTTATTTTGAATTAATACAACTTTGAGAAATATTAATTGATTTAGGAGACATGTCTCGTACAACATAGGAGCTTATGATGATGATTAAAAAAAAAGAATCAAGGTCCAAATGACCATCTGAAAATAGAACAGTTGAATATTCTGGTTACAAGATAATTTGTTGAGAATTATGCTGGGTGTTACTTGTTAGAATTGCTACAAATAGCTATATTACCATTTACATTGTTTCTTGTACTAGATGCTATGGTTCAAATTCTTGTTTAAATAACAGCCTAGAAAAACATGTTTAATTTATTAAAGTAAACAGAGCTCAAATTACAGGGAAACTGAAAGAACAGAAGTTCAGTGAGAACACATGATGACCCTAGAGAGGAGAGACAGTGTCTTTGTTACCAGATCTGCTCACGATGGCTTAGAAAGAAGTGGCTGAGCCACTGAGCTTAGAAGTGGCTGAGCCACTGCAGAACCCACCTCTTCTGTTTGTTCTCTAAGCTGTAAAGGTAGCGTTTCCTATTGTGCACGTGGTCCTTGAAGTCTCTCTGGACCTTTTACAAGAGTTTTCAATTTACAAGGGTTCCTTTATTGGATGAAAAGTTTTCAAGCCTCTCTTATTTGTAAACACCTATTGCATGCAGGCAGAAAAGTTATAGGAACAATAGGAGGAGCAGTTCCTGATTATAGGAAACTCTAAAACATAAGTGCTAAAAAATCATGAAGAGAGAATTAGCGGTAATGTGCACGAGGGCATGATGGCAACTAAGAATGAAGGGAATCAAAAGGACAAAAATAGCATTTATTGGGGCATCTGAGGACACTGTTCTGGTGTCCGCTGTGATCTGGGACCAGTCACTACTCTGACTGGGGATTAAAATGATCTAAAACACTAGACAGTTTCAGTGTTTTCATACAAACCCAGAGTTATGTAAAACTTTTCATTTGGGTTAATTTTTAACAGGTATATTATTTTATTAACCTATTTTTTCTTAACTCTGGTGAAAATTCATGAATTACTGATATTTAAAGATCTTTGGGAAGCTTTTGTATTATTCGTCCAACTAACTGAGTTTTATTACTATTTCTTCTTCTGTAGCCACTGAAGCTTAGTAAATGAATGGCATTATTATGTACATTATTTATGTAACTGTAAATTCTGTGTGATAATATTAAGATGTTTTTCTTTAAATAGGCATATGTATTTTAAATTAAAAGTAAGGGAAAAGCGCATATAAATATATGTGTATGTATATTTATTTTACATTTACAATTTCCAGTTTTTTTCATTCATTCCTAAAGATCCAAACTTCTTTTGATATCATTTCTTTTATGATATCATTTCAGCTTGATGGATGTCATTAGCATTTCTTTTTTTTTTAATTAGCATTTCTTGTAATGAAGCTCTGGAGTAGTGAATTTCTATTTCATGTACCTGAAAATTTCTTTATTTCACCTTTATTTTTAGATGATATTTTTGTTGGATATAGAATTTTAGGGTGGACAGTTTATTTTCTATCAGTCATCTTAATCTAATTTATATTTATAGAACTCTAAATCCAACAACAACAGAATTCACATTACTTTAAAGATCACATAGCACATTTACCAAAATAAACCATATACCAGGAAGTAAGATAATTCTGAATATAGTTTGAAAGATCACATTGATACAGATTATATTTTCATAACAGCAAAATTAAATGAAAACTCAATAACAATAAGATAACTTTAAAATCCAAATAATTGAAAACTAGGCAACAATATTCTAAATCTATAAGTCAAAGATAAAAATCACAAAGAAAATTAGAAAATATTTAAAACTAGTAAAATGAAACCTAACAAAAACTGAGGAAAGGAATGTTTAGAGGGAAACTTATTTTAGGCAGGCAAAGGAATGTTTAGAGGGAAACTTATTTTAATTTACTTTAAATATTTACATTAGAACAGCAGCATTCTAAAACCAGTGATCTAATATTTCACCTGAAAACACCTCAGTAAGAAGAGCAAAATAGCTCAAAATTCAGCAGAAGGAGGGATATAATAAGAAACATAAATCAATAAGGTCTAAAACAAACAGTAGGGAAAATTAACAGTATCAATTAATAATGTCAAATTTTTGCCAAATTAGTAATGTCGATATTTACAAAAACAATTAAATAGACTTTTGATTTCATGTGTGGCACTTTGTCACTTAGAAGTTTCACTTTCATCCCCCAAAAAGGAAACAAATGAACCGACTGAAAATTGAGCACTTTAGAGGTATCAGATAATTGAAGTCATGTGACACGCTTTTCCCTCCATGCCATAGAGAGGAACATGCAACTAGAGAATCACAGCATGTTGGAACAAAAAATGAAATATTTAAGTAAAAATCTCACAAAATATGTGCAAGATTTATATGAAAAAATTACAAATCTTCGATTGAAGAACTTAAAAGAGCTAACTGAATGAACAGATATTCCATACCCTTGAGTGGAAGACTTATTATTATCAAGATATTATGTGTTCCCACATTAAGTATAGACTGAATACAACCTTAATCAAAATTGTAACAAATTATTTTGTGAATATCGACAAACATTCTGATGTTTATGTGGAGAGGCCAAAAAACCTAACACGATACTGAAACAGAAAAACAAATGGGGATGCTGGCACCATCCATCTCCAAGGGTTATCATAGAGCCAGAATAGTCCACACAGTGTGGAACTGGTGAAGAACAGATAACTGTATTAATGCAACAGAAAACTGTGTCTAAAAATAAATCCACACAAAGGCAGTCAACTTCTCTTTGGCAAAGAAGCAAAAATAATTCAACAGAAAAAGGATACACCTCATGATCATTGGGAAAACAACTAGACATGCACATGCAAAGATATAAATGTAGACAACTTCACATTCTTACAAAAATGATCTAAAATGTATCACATAAGAAAATAAAATGCAAAAACTTTAAGGCTGTTAGAATTTAAATGACTATGTCTGGAAACGAATTTTAAGATGCAACATGGAAAATGAGATCTAGGAGAGAAAAAAATTGATAGATTGAATTTCATTAAAATTAAAACTTTTGTGAAACATGCTAGTAAAATGAAAAAAATAACTATAAATTGAAAGAAAAATCTTGTAAAAATAACTGGTAAAACCTGGTATTCAAACTACACAAGTAACTTGAAAAACTCAACAAGAGAAATCAATTTTTAAAAGAGGAAAAGAAAAAAAAGAAAAAGATCTGAACAGCTGTCTTATGAAAGCGATAGAGAGTAAACATATAAAAATATGCTTAACTTCATATGTCATTACAGAATCGCAGACTCAAACAATGAAATAATACCATAGGTGTTAGAATGGTGAAAATCTGAAACCTGTGTAGTACCAGAGCTGGCAATGTTTGAAAGCAACAGGAGCTCTCATTGCCCATGGAATCCAAAAATGTCCAGGCTGGGATATGACTCAGTGATGTAAGGCACTGAGTTCAGTCTCTAGCACTGAAAATCAAAGGTGGAAATGTTTTGTTGCTTTGAAAGACCCTTTGACTGTTTCTATAATTTTTTTTGATACCAGTCTTTTTCTTCTTCTTTTTCTTTTTCTTTTTCTTCTTCTTTTTCTTCTTCTTCTTCTTCTTCTTCTTCTTCTTCTTCTTCTTCTTCTTCTTC
>RJWT010049331.1:0-11020 GCA_004365215.1 Cuniculus paca
AATCCATAATGGCTACCTTAATGTCATTTGTTATTTTAAAAAAGCTATTTATATCTTCTCACATATTGCAATCAAACAGTAGAAAACACACTTAAACCAATCAAATCAAAGAATAAAAGCACCATTGGACTTCGGAACCTTTTCCCCATATTTATCGGAAATTTTGTTATCTTATTGAGTCTTTCAGTTTCTCATACTAGGGAGACGATGTGGTGTTTACACATGTGAGTTTGGTTTATTTCACTTATGAGTATGGTCTCAAGTCACATCCATTTATTTACCTATAAAAGCCTCAATGTGATCCTTCTTTATAGCTCCTGTTGACATTTTAATGTTAGAACTTCCTCTAAAACTACAAGATAAAAAACAAAGTAGAAGATAATAAACTTAATGTTGAAACTATTAAGCTTATGACAATTTGTTATCACAATTGAGAAAACTAACTCAACCCGGTATGTGCCAGCAATGCAGCAATGCAATACATATCTCACAAAGGCAAGGAGCACACCAGCAAATTTTGGTTTAGATCAGGCTATGTGAGCAATAACATACTACTGAGCATATAATCACTTATCTCTCAGGTTCTTAGACCCTAAAAATCGAGACAGAGGGCTGGTGGGCGCTTGCTGGTTTGATCCCCAGGACACCCCAAAACAAAACAAAAAAGTCGTATTATTAAAGCATTGATAATTGAAGCATTGGGAAATTCAACAATGAGTAATCAAACAATTTAGGTAAATAAGACTACAAAATCCAGTGGTAAAACAAATCACATACAGACATTTAGTATATGATAAAGCATTCATTTCCAACCACAGGTGCAAAGATGAACTTTACAGACCAGAGATGTAGCTCAGTAATAGACTCCTTGTTTAGCATGCATGAGGCCCTGGGTCCAATCCCCAGCCTGACCCCCAACCCATCAGAGACTGCTAGTAATAGACAAAAAATCTTTATCTGGCAGGTAACTAACAACATGCACAGTATTGCTTAAATGGGCTACATAGAATCATTAATATAATCAATGTAAGAATATTCCTTATAATCACACCAATGAAAGATCATTCCCTCATTTCACACGCTCATTGGTACCAACGAATCAATCAACATTTTTGTGGATACTCTTCAGTGAGCACTTTCCCTTTCTATCATGGGAAAACCTCTTGCAAAAATCACAGTAGATTTGGGTTTGTGGCATCCTCAAGGGTAGTTGTGTATGATTTGTGCTGTGTGAATTCATGGTGCCAATAGGTGTTACACTTCTCTTTAACAAAACTGCTCACAATCATACGATGAAGCACTTACTATAGAAACTGACAGAAAACCAACATCAGATTCACCACTCTAATATTTATGTAATTTAGTCTTCCTTCGCCCTCACCCTTCTCTTTTGTAAATGTAATGTTTGCCTATGCTCCATCTTCCAGAATCTTCCACCTCAGTGTTTCTTCAAACATTACTGATGGTTATTTTTTAGATCTCTAAGCTTTTGTAGCACTCAGCAATTGGCAAGAATCAAATTCAGTAAGATGTGGAAACTCTTTTCCTCCCCTCTTTTGGTAGCTCAGCTAAAGGAACTGACATCAGCCACTGAGCCAGAGGTTTCCTTTTTTTTTTTTTTTTTGCAGAACCGGGGATTGAACTCATGACCTTGTGCTTGCCAAGCAGGTACTTATTCCACTGAGCTAAATCCCTGGCCCCAGAGGTTTCCTTTCTAAACAAGGCCACTTAGTAACTCACAAACTTAACATTACACACTTACAAATGTTCTCTGCCCACACCATACTGAATCATTACAGAGCAGGGTTCCTCTCTACTGGAAAGCAGGCCATAGCTCTCCAATCCAGTTAAACCCCTTTGTGGAGCAGAAATGCCAAGAGTCATGCACAATCATCACTGACTGTTTCTAAACTGTTCGCTAATTATGTGTACTTTTATGTGTACTTTTACTGTATGGCACTGAAAGTAAGTCTCTGTCACACAACTAATTATCAACTATCAGCTCATTTTTAGCCTACAAGACTGTTCTTGAACTTTTCTAAACTGAGTAAGAGAAAACTGACAACTCAGAATTTGATCAGATGACCTACTTTTCATGGAATGAGATCTGAAGCAAGGCAATGGATGTGAGAATGATAAAATAGTCAAAAAGGATGTATCACATAGCGTGCACAGGGCTACCCTCTTCTTTCTAAAGGTCAAACAGTAAGACTATCAAACTATTACTACTCCCAGAAACAACAGCTATCATCCTCTACCCTCACTGCAAGTAGCATGTTTCAAGTAGTTCTGTGAGCTAGTGGAGAAGGAGAGACACAGCATATAAAATTACCAAGTGGAAAAAATATCCCCAGCCACTTTGGTCACAGGTATACCATGCTTTATTGCACTTTGCTTTATTGCATTTTATAGATACTGTAAAGCAATTTTTCTTAAATAAATTGAAGGTTTGCATCAACTGTGCATTGAGCAAGCCTATCAGACCCATTTTTCCAATAATTCACATTATTGTTAGCACTTTAAACAATAAAGATTTAAATTATGTACTGTACACTGGGTTTTAGAAACAATGCTACTGCACACTGAACAAACTACAGTACAGGGTAAATATAACTCATATGCACAGGGAAAACAAAAAATTCATGTAACTCACTTTATTACAATAGTCTAGAACTTAACAAGCCTAACCTTTCTTAAGTTATATCTCTGTCTCTCCTTGATCATTTGCCCTAGAGACCCAGCTCTGCAGTAAAATGCACAGAAATCTGACCAACAATGGATTCCCAGCATGAGCAGAATGGTCATGCTGTGTGCTTAGACCCAGAAAGCTGCTGAGGGGTACGGGGGAAAGTTGCTTGCATAGAAACCGTCTGTCTCAAAGAAAATGGCTTTGTCCCAGACAGAAGTATATGTAACACTGGCATCACAGTAGAAAATCTGGAGAAAGTTTGGTTGTAATACTACCAAATTTTGGTCACTAATACAAGTTTTATGTTATTGATAATGCCTATGGATGATAGATGCTTAACTCTAATAATGCTAAAAAATAACAAGAACTGTTTCAATTACATAGACAAATAGAAAATATGTGTATCTCAAAAATAGTTCTATTATAAGCCCATTAAAATTGACATAGCAATTTTTAATGCACCACAGTGAAAAACTACATAAAAACAAAGTTTTAAGACTGTTTTCCTTAGAAGCTTATAAACAATAAAAATTCAGGTACATAAGATCAATCTTTAGCCAATCAGATTAAAAAACATGTATTTATTGCCTTGATTATTATTTAAGAACTCTAGCTAATTTAATTTTCCCCAAATATGTGTAAGAAATTCTACCTCTTTATTTTGATGTTAGGAGTTCTCAAATAAATGAAAATACTTCTTCTATAGCTTTAAATTCCTTGTGATACATTTTAAACAAATACTGTTTTTGCTTTTTTGTTTTGTTTTTTGGTACCAGGAATCAAACTCAGGACCTTGCGCTTGCCAGGCAGGCACTGTGCCATTGAGCTATACCCTCAGCTGTTTTTACTCTTAAATCCCTCAGAATTTCTCTCCAGTGAATTTTAATTTGCTCAAAGTAAAATATGGAAATGCTAATTTTCTAAACAATCAACACACTGACCTGTTTTGTTTTTATAAACAAAACACATTTGAATTTTCCAAAATTGGGACATAGAGGTGAGAAGCACGTTCACTTTCCAAATCAAGGTCCTACAGTATACGTATTCTCCATCTAAGTCATCAGTAGGCCTAATACCCACTAGCACTGAAAAGCTGTCATCCCAGCAAGCAAGAGCCATACCTGTGTGCATGCACTCATGTGAAAATATCACACACACTAAATTGCATTGAGGCCGTGACAACATGCAACTTAGTAATGTGCAATATCTCCACCAGAGCAAGCAGAATGGAGCATCGGGGAGGAAGGGTATGATGTGCACATTCAGGAGACATGCTGTTGAAGGGAGGAAAATGGTTTGGGGATGAAGGGTGCATGCCACTCACTCAAAGATTCATGAAATGAAACCTAATCATCCAAGTCTTCAGCTTAGAAAAAAATACTAAATCAGAATTAAAATAAAAATCAAGGTTCAAAAATTCAGTAACACAGTGATCGGGAAAGGAGCCACAGGTTTCACAAGACACAGCCTCAGGAACACGTTCCATGTCTGATCATGCAGTTAACCCCAATTTCTTTCCATTTTTAAGTTATTAATAGAGCACATAAAATGAGTTTAATAATTTTCAATTAACTGCAATATTAATGATGACTGTTTCTTATAAACTTTGTTATCACTGATAACTTACAGCCCAAACTGTACTTTAAGAAAATTACAATACTTTCATAATCGTTTGTATAATATTTTTTCCTTCTAAAATCTTCTTCCATGAGGAACCATACTTCTTTTTTAACACAATCCTTCAGAATGAAAAACCTAACTGCTCTTAGAACAGTTGCATGTCATTATATGAGAAGGCTCTTAAGAGTCCATATAAAATTTGTACATTTTAGCTCTTAAATTTGATCTAGTAAAAAAAATAGCCCAATCTCCAGGCATAGTGGCCCACGCTTATAATCCCAGTATGGGAGGCTGAGGCAGGAGGATCGCTGTGAGTTCGAGGCCAACCTGGGGTACATAGTGAGTTCAAAGTCAGCTTGAACTAGATAGTGAGACTCTGCCTCAAAAACAAAAAAAATACAAACAAAAAAGACCAAATGATTCAGACTGTAAAAATCAAAATCATCTTGAATTACAATCTTTAATTTATAAAACCTGATACAGCTTTGGTCAGAAAAATGTCCAAGGCCATAACGCATTCTGTAGTGTGTACCATATTTATCAGATTCAAAAAAAATCAATCAGTTTTGCTAACCAAAAAGACTACAGTATATTTCTGGTACAGAGGGCAATTAAATATTCTTGGTATTAAAAAACGAGACGATAATAAAATGAATGGATTTTGTCCTTACTTTGGAACCATAACAAGGGCTACTGGTATAGTGAACAACTAAGAGTATACATTCTTAAAAAGATAGGAGAAATCTAATTTGTAAAAGAAACATTTCCTCATATCTCTGTAACTGACAGCACTCTTTAATCCTAAATTCTCTTCTGAGGTGAAGACTGAATGTCTAGCTGCAGGACCCACTGTGTCCACCTGAACGGTTTTAACAGTATTGCAAATTTAACTTATGATTGTCTCCCCCAACCAGCTCCTCCTGGAAGGTGTCATAGAATAGCAGGATTATTATATGCTTTCAGTCAGATCTAGATGCAAATTACAGCTCTACTTACCATTTAGCTAGCAGCCACGACTTAGAAGAATTAAATTCAAAACAAAAGAGGCAGCATATTTGGAACAAAAAACAAAAAAGCATTTCAGTGACAAACACTTGAGAGGACAGTCAGCAAGTGGCTCACTTGAAAAAAGCAAAACAAGAGAAAATTCAAGTACCATGATTCAAAAGCTAGAAGTGGTGGCACACGCTTGTAATACCAGTGCTCTAGAGGCTGAGGCAAAAGGATTGCACAGACCCCATAAAGACTAAGGCCAGCCTGGACTACACAGCAAGACCTTGTCTCAAAACTAAATAAAACTTAAAGAGCTTTTATTTGAAAACGCAAACACTCTTATAAGAAGATGAAAGTTACTTTAGGAAAATGAAGCACTGTCTTTCTTCTTTATGGACAAGTTAGATATTTTTTTCTGTATGGGTTAGATTAAGGCACATGAACACAGTGAAAAAAAAGTAAGCCAAGGCAGGCAAGATTAACAGGCCAAAGCAAGATTTATGTGGGTGGCTAGTTCCAAACAATGATGTATTTTTAAAGTATGTGGAAATAGAAATCCCAGGCAAAGATTTACTATTCAACAGAAGCTTAAGACCTCCTGACTAAAACTTATTAGAGAGAGCAGCTCTAATAGATGATATAAAGGTCTGAGTAGCTACTCACAAGAAGTGGAAATGCTGAGTTATTCTAAGAAGCAATGAGGGACAGGGATTGAAGGAGGAGCTGAGAAAGGCCTGGACTATGAAGCATCTCTTCCTACTGGACATGATTTAGTAGAAAAAGAAAAGGGGGCCAGGAGCCAACAATTTGGAAAGAGCTTACAGGCGATGCAAGTTGAAGAAGAAACTCACTCAGAAACCAAGCCTGCAATACATGGACCTCAGAGGCATGAGGGAAGCTTCCAGCCAAAGCCAGCACTACACACAGAACCTATCATTTGGAGGCAACCAAAGACTGTACTTCCAGCATCCAACCTTTTCCTACAGGGGGCACAGCCTGCCTGCAGAGGGAGAGATTAAAAAAGAGGGAGGACATCTACTCCCCTCCAGGGTCCAAGCTAGAACTCCTGAGGAAAAAAGAGGGTTCCGAGAAAAGGAAGTGGTATAGGACGGGGGTGTTCTCTTAAGCAAGTGACATGAGGACGGAGCTAAACTTAAGAAGCTGCTGATGGGGACAGGCCACTTTGCAAACCACAGGCTAGAGAGTGGGATATCAAAGTCCTTGCGATTTTTTTCCCTTATAAACATGTGTACTCATAAGATCCTCTCAAAATGAGATGAAAATCTTGGGAATACCACAGTCCTTCACGAGTTTAGTGCAGAATGTTCCTAGGAAGCTCAAGACAGAAATGAGGCTTCTCATGGAAAGCATTTGGTAAAGGGAATAACAAGCATAAATCTTACCCCTACCTGATAGCTTCTTCCACAGACTGGCCAATAATATTGGAAGACGGACCCGGCTGAGACAGTGGTGTCAGGCTTATCACCCATTTCACTGGCTTGTAGTACTCATCACTGGAACTTAACAGATAAAATAGTGTGGTCAGGAAAATTATCTGCAAAACAAAAGACAGTATCTCCTAAACAGTCACATTTGGGAAACTGCGGACATTCACAAATGCAAAAAGAACCAAGAAAATGCTTTAATGTAGAAGGAACTGCAATGTATACTTATCCAGTCATACATACCAGAGAGAGTACAAAATTGAGGAGGGCAGTGCCACTGTAGAAAAGGATGGTTAGGAGTGTGGTGACCGTAGTAAACAGTAGGCTCACATTTCGGCTCATAACAATCCACAGCGACTCCAAGATCTGATGAGGTGGGAAAGGCAAATGTCAGAGCTTACATGAAAGGACATGCCACAGCCATCCTGTGCTTTTAATACAGTGTCTTACTATCATAAATGAACAGAAAAGAACTGAGGACTATTTTAAATGAAGGAAAAAGTCTATCAAAAACATCTGCATGTTTAAGAGTAAGGAAAATGTCTAAGCACAGTGAAGCTACTTCAAATAATATTAAGTAGCTATCAGATCTATTAAAACAAAACATTTTATTATAATGCCAAGTTTTAAAAGAAGAATACAAAAATTTTATATATAACTATGTAAAACTGAAATGGACATAAAAATGCCTACAGGAGAATTTGTCAGAATATGCCTTGTGTATATTTTTCTTGTAAGATCTTAAGTTCTAGCATTTGTTGTTTTAGTTGCCTCCATCCCACCTTTGCCATCTCCAACTTGAATTCAACCAAAAATATATGAAGTATGACTTCCATGATCATTAAAATCACAATAAAAGTAATGCTAGGGTCAAAAGCAGAGCTTTTCCTGAGATAGATACTGTCCATTACATTGACACCTACCACCTGCAGTTGATCCATTACCAGTGAATTCACTAGAACCAAATTTCAACATGATGGTTATTCGTACACTAAATATGCTTAAAGGAAGATGCACAGTATCTACAGTATACCTGCATGCTTTCATTTCTTATCTCTCCATGAACTTCAATTCCCTAACGATAGCGTCTGTTCTATCCTCCCCAAGTGAACTATCCTTCCTCTCAGTGAAAAACATGAAAACAAAATAATCAGGAAAACATCTTCCTTTACAGTTTCAAAATGTTTCCTCAGAACAATATCGTGAGGGAAGCAATGCAGATGACAGCATCTTTATCTTACAGATATATACAAACTGAAGCTCAGAGACTTAAAAACTTGCCCACAGCCACAGAGCTAAGAAGTGTAGCATCAGAATGCCTAATGTCTGATTTTCATTTTAGTGCCCTTTCTGAAACAGTAGTTCTGTTTTTGTCATATTTTCAAGTTAGACCATCTGTTCTATGAAAGGCCTATCCATCCCTTTCCTACCTCAAATGTATCACTTATAAAAGGCACATTTTGTTGCCTTCCACATTTGTTGCAAACCTCAGCTCAGTCTTCCTAAGAGATTTTTAGCAGTCTGGTTTCATTTACAAAAAGTCCTTACATAAAATCTTGAAAATGTTTCATGATGCCTACAAAAATATGCGCAATTGACTGTTTGACCCTGTCAAATAAAGAATGAATGAACAATGCCACTGATTCCAAGAAACGAACCAACAATGTCTTTATTTTTGATTCTGACAAGCATTCTTTCTGAGGCTCAGTCACTCTGGAATTTTTATCAAAAAAAATGTTAAATAGTTTCTGAGTCACACTAATAGAAAATACCCTGTGGTAATTCTTAAGACATAACTGCATAACAGTAGGCTCCAACAACAATCAAGTAACCTTTTTACTTGAAAGAAAGGGAATTAGAGAAAAGGACATGTCTAGAATTGTTAATTAAATTTTTAAGGCAAAGCAGTTTCTAATATGTATGTCAGGCTTAGAAAAGAGGAAATAAAGGCAGAAACAATAGTGAGGGCCCTGAAACTCTGACTATGAAACAGACCAAATGTATTACAGTAAAAAAGTAGAAAACATGAGTCAAGTTTTGTGTTAACTTAATCAATGGTAGCAACATAACTGACAGAATGTCAAGAATAAATTAGCTATATGAAGCATACAGAAAAAGTCCAGGAATTATGTCCATTGGTCACTGACAGGTGGTTTCTGCTGTAGATAAGAAATGACCAAAGAAGACTCACCATCCTCCAGCTGACCTGCATCCTGTCATTTTGAGTCCACTGTTCACCAAATAACCTTGCCGTTATTGATTTGGTTTCCTAGGTACTATTGAGAGCCATTAGCCTACCTTCTGCGGAATCAGTGAAGACTCAAAAGTAGCAGTTTGGGAGAAAAAAGGAAAGAACAGAACATTACAGAGATGCAGAGGTCGAAGAGAAAATGTTTCTCTGAGCAGGACCAAGCTGTCTCTGTTTGCCTCAAAGTCTGTACAGGGCCGGGAGACACAGACTACAAGAACCCCACAGTCCCCCTCTTTCTAACCTAGCTTCAGACAAAGGGAGTTGAGCTGGGTGATCTCAAACACCATTTCAACTCTGCCACTCGTACTTCTGAATACAAAATTGATTATTATTCATGCTATAATAGATTTCTCTTAAATAAACTGACAGCACCATGCTAAATTGTAAGGCAGTGATGAGTCTTTCTGCTCCCAACAACTTAAAATCTAGTCAGGCAAACTGGGCATAAATACCGAAGAGTCAAAAATGGAAGAACAAAGTAGTTCAGGTATCAAGAGAGTGGTGAAAATGCTAAACACAAGAGGAGAAAGAAGGTAGGGGAACCTCAATTTGTTCTAAGGTGCACTGGGAAGGTGTCACACATCACAGCTCTAAGCTATGCACTTACTACAAAAGCAGAAAAAAGCAAACAAAACAAAGCAAATAAAAACAAAAGTATGTGTCAAAGAGGATGAAAGATAGTTTGAAAGATAATGCAGCTTATTACAGCAATAGCCTGCACTCTGGAGCCAAGGGAAGAAAAACTAAATTTGAACACCAACTTTTACTAGGGTACTTAACACCAGTAAGCATGTTTGCTATTACAGTGAAGGCAATTATATTGGTTTTGGAGACCTTTTATGAGAATTCAATTAGAAAATATTTATAAAGCACCAAGCTTTATTTATCTTGTATATCTTTTATGAAATATTTCATATAAAGATCACTAAAGAATCACATACTCCCTCACTACTCAATATGTAAATTGTTTGGGCATATAAGAATTGCACATATTTAATTTTTTTGGACTACATGACTAAATTGTTTAGTTTTAAAAACTGCCTATCTAGGACCAGGGATATAGCTCAGCGGCAAAGCTCCTGCCTGGCAAGCACAAGGTCCTGAGTTTGATTCAGTACTAAAACAACCAAAAAACTGCCTATCCTTTGCTTTCCTTAAAAACTTATAAAATTTAACTATTTTTCTGTATCCTCTATCTTAATTTAATTCAATGTCACTTTACCAATCAGGAGCAAACCCTTTACAATTCAATTATGAAGAAAAAAAGAAAAAATGGAAAGGAAAACAAGGCTCAAAACAAGGCACCAAAAGGATTCAGTAAGTTTTAGTTAACACACCTGAATTTTGGGGGAAAACAAACATTCGAAGGTGTTATCAGAGGGTAAGCTTTCTTCTGAAAGCACTACCATTAAAACGGTGCTGAGGAGCCAAGTGCAATGGTGTATGCTTCTAGTTCCAGCTGCTCGGGAGGCTCAGGAAAGACAACTACGCGTTTAAGATCAGTCAACATACCAAGACCCTGTTTCAAACACAACACAACACAGCACTGCCTGGAGAGGCCATAAAACTGAATGGAACCTGTTGCCCACTGGGCTTGTCTATAGGCTGACCTGGCTAGACCCTTACAACTGGCTGTTACTGTTTTACTCCTAAGAAATACACTGCCAGGGGTCATCAGACATTTGAGGATAGCCTCAAAGGTGAAGAGACAGCAAAACAAACTTTACACAAACTCAAAGCAAACAGAGGGAGGTAGACATTTTAAAAATTTACTTAAGTTTCATCTCCCTCACCAGGTGTGGTGGAACACACCTGTATCGTACTGCCAGCCCTTGGGAGACTGAGACAGAAGGCTTGCTGAGGTCAACTTGGGCCACTTAGTGAGTTCAAGGTCAGCCTGAACTACATAGCAAGACCTTGTCTCAAAAGACAAGACAACCACAAAATTTCCCTCACGATCCTCAGATGTTTACATCTCATGAGGGCATCTATGCGGTGAGCACAGCGACAATCGATGGCAGG